>JBBMFX010033818.1:0-11879 GCA_037832545.1 Rhabdalestes septentrionalis
AGCCCCAAACCATGACACTCCCACCACCATGCTTGACTGTAGGCAAGACACATCTGTCTTTGTACTCCTCACCTGGTTCCCGCCACACACGGTTGACACCATCTGAACCAAATAAGTTTATCTTGTTCTCATCAGACCACAGGATGTGGTTCCAGTATTCCATGTCCTTAGTCTGCTTATCTTCAGCAAACTGTTTGCAGGTTTTCTTGTGCACCATCTTTAGAAGAGGCTTTCTTCTGGGACGACAGCCATGCAGACCAATTTGATGCAGTGTGTGGCGTATGGTTTTAGCACTGACAGGCTGGCTCCCCATCCCCTCAACCTCTGCAGCAATGCTGGCAGAACTCACACGTCTATTTTCAAAAGCCAACTTCTGGACCTGAGGCTGAGCACGTGCACTCAACTTCTTTGGTCTACCATGGCAGGGCCTGTTCTGAGTGTAACCTGTCCTTTTAAACCGCTGTGTGGTCTTAGCCACCATGTTGCAGCTCAGTTTCAGGGTGTTCGCAATCTTCTTATAGCCTAGGCCATCTTGTGTAGAGCAATAATTCTTTCTTTCAGATCCTCAGAGAATTCTTTGCCATGAGGTGCCATGTTAAACGTCGAGTGACCAGTATAAGTGTGTGAGAGCGATAACACCAAATTTAACACACAATGACACCTGAGACCTTGTAACACTAATGAGTGACATGACAACGGGAGGGGAAAAGGGCTAATTGTGCACAATTTGGGCATTTTCATTTAGGGGTGTACTCACTTTTGTTGCCAGTATTTCAGACATTAATGGCTGTGTGTTGAGTTTTTATGAGGGGACATCAACTTTACATCATTATACAAGCTGTACACTGATTACTTTACATTCTATCAGAGTTTCATATCTTTAGCGTTGTCCCTTGAATAGATGTAATAAAATATTTACAAAAATGTGAGGGGTGTAATCACTTTTGTGAGATACTGTATATACATATAAATATGCCTGCTTTTAAACAAAATTCCTATTAATTTATATTACACCTAAATATACAAAACTAAATGACTACTTTTAACGTCTTTGTCGTATGCACCAGGTCGCGTGACGTCCCAGGACTCACGCAGGGGGTATATAAACAGGAAATCAGGTGATATCAGGGGCCTCATTTATAACCGTTGCGTATGCACAAAACAGACCTAAAATATGTGTACGCCTCTTTTTATGCAAAAGAAGCGATTTATAGAAAAACACTTGACGGCAGAATGTGCATATATGTGCGCAAACTCGGACCCATGCGTACGAACATTTAGGAAGAAAAAAATGTGACCGCGAGTGAAGAGATTCCAAGAATCAAAACGTTTTCTGTCATGTGTTCAGTACAGATTACATTTCTGTGTGCAATGAATTCCTTCCTTTGCTTTCCACACACACACGCCGAGGTTAGGTTAAGCAATTTAGTTTTTAAACAAAACAAAATTAGAACAAAAGTGTGTAAAAAAAATAATAATAATAAGTGTGGCATGCAGATGTGGATAATATTGTGCATTTGCAAATGAAGGAAATGTGCAAAGGAGCAATGATTACAGTAAGAGCAAAAATTACAGTAAGAGGGTGAATATATTAGTACATTTATAATGTGTCTAGATACCTAGATGTGTGCTTTTGGAGCTTTGTGCTGAACTGGGGCCAATGTTAGAGGGACAAACCGCGCAATCCCGATACAAATACAGGCAATAAGGGCTCCATATGAAAACTTAAGTTTACGTAAATAGAAAACATGTGCATTCAATTAATGTGCAAGTTATCTGCGATGCTGACATGGTCCTGACAAACGTGGTTGCACGATAACCTGGTTCAACACATGACTCCTTTATCCTGGAACACATTATAACCGGCGTATTCACTACAGCTTCTGGGTAATAATGGGTCAGACACGTCTCTGAAAGTCCTAAGAAGTCAGTATTGGAGTTGCATCGCTGATGTTTAAAATGTCCGCCAAATAAGCCCTTTACTTTTGACTGCGGGTCCCAGACAACCTTAGCCTGGTTTAAGGGGTGAAATATTTTGGTGGTCCTGTGCCGTTTGAAGACTGGGTTCCTGTTCTTTTGGATTAAAGTTTTCTGAGATGCTGTGAAGGGAGCAGTGAATGGAGCAGACTGCACCCTGGAACTCCTCCCACCTACTGCTCTCTGGATTACTTTTAAATCTGACCATTTTTTACATTTCAGGCTCCGTCCTGTTGGCAGCACTCACTTCGTTTGCAGCTGTAGTAACCCTGTTGCCAATATTTTTGTTGCATTTCTTTTTGTTTGTCACCTCACTACTGTGATCAGCAAACAAAATGTTTTTTGGTTTTCAACTTCCCCAACAAGCACATAAAATTTCTCTTTTTACTTTTCCATTCAGATGCCACGACGTTCACGTCGGGGGCTTAAATATTCATGAGGTAATTTGCATTTACCATGTATGGTTGAACGGGGGCGTGTCAAGGGCGGAACGTGCCGCAAAAGCCATGTGCGAACAATTCCAGGTCGGGTGCGATTTATAAAGCTGAATTGGTGTGCAGGTGTGCGTGCGGACGTTTTCAAAAATCGGACTTTTCCTTTGCGCACGCCATTTTCGTATTTGGGCGTACGTACATGTTCAGTATGAGTTCTACGCAAAGTTTTATAAATGAGGCCCAGATCTCTAGCCCCAGCTTGCTGTACCATGAGTACTCCATGTCCCCTATCCAATCCTATTTACCCTCTCTGTGTGCCTCCGAGAATGAAGATTCCTTGGTGGGAATCTCATCTCCTCCTGGAGCATTCTCAGAGTAAAGCATGTGGTTCACCAGCCCTCTCGTTTTGTCTCTGCGACTGGGCTCATCCGCCACGCTACATTGGTAGCACACCACTCAGTTCCCATATTTTCGTCTAAACCTCGGACAGTCTTCAGCAAAACACACTTAATCATACAATCAAAAGCACAAACTGAGAATGTATTTATTTATTTACTTATTTATTCATCTATTTACTTATTTATTCATTTATTTATGTATTTATTCATTATTAAATATTTGTTTCATTCTGTTTCAAACTGGAAAGTTGAAGTACAATTCTGTGTGTTTATGTTGCATTAGGAATTCCTCACCCTGTCACTTTTGAATTATAACATTTTATTTGCATGAATAATTTTAGATTAGTTCTTTGGTTTGCTCATTTCTCTCCTGTTTGAAGGGAACATTGGATGAACTGGTTTTGAGGTTCTCAGTGTGAGAACCTCAAGCAAACAAACACACACACAGAACATCTCCAGTACACTGACTGTTGGGAAACATCTGCTCAGTGCAGACAAATCAATTTCATGCTGTGTGTTTGAAATGATGGATTTATAAGTTAACCATGATTAATGATCAAAAGCACTGAAGCAAGATATCCACATTTTTGAATAAAGCTAATGGAGGAAGTAATGGAGTAATCGGAAGCAATAGTTTTGCAGAAATATGATAAGCAGCTCAAATGTTGAACCGTTTGCTGTGTGAAACTTTGTCTGTTTCTACATCTTCGATTGAAGCGATCTTGTCTGGAGTTTTTTCAGAGTTGACACCAGTGCTGCATGTGTTCGGGGGTCTGATTCCAAAGTGCAGGACAAACAGCTTTATCCTGTATGACAGAGTATAAATGCTGGTTGTGCTGAGTTGTAGGGAAGATCGTCTGCTGGTTGATTCACAGGCTCCTGCTCTTTTCCCTGTTCTTCAGTTTGTGACGGACCACTGCCAGCGTTGTAAAAAAGTTGCCCACAAATAAAACCAGGAAACAAAGCCCACACATGGACACCTAGAGAGGAGGGAAGAGACACTTACATTAGAAAACCACTGAACTGTGTGACCAAATGTACAATTGGAGAAGGTTTGCGATGCGGCTCCATCCCAGACACACAAGATGGACTGCAAACCTTCAAACATATGTGTTTGTGTTGTGGATTCAGAAGCTCTAACATAAAGTCCTGTGGTGAACGTGCACAGTGTACTAGACGGTCCACACTGACCTGCCACTCCGTACACTGGGGCAGGCGGGCCATGCTGAACAGGGTGAGGCTGTTAAACAGCTGCCAGAACTGAAAGACAAAGGAGAGGCATGAACATTCATTTTATCATGTCAATTTTAACCTTTCTTTTAGGGATGCACCGATATTAATACCAGTATCGAGTATCCAGCCGATACTTCATTAAAATACTCGTATTTATATGTGAATTGCCGAGACCATGCACTGATACCCTTGAACAAAATCCATTTTCACTATGTCAACTGATCACTCTGGGCGGATAGGAGTTGTTTTCCGGCCTGACTTCAATACCTAAGGGGCGACAACGAGCTGGAAACTTGGGGTCAGATGTTCTACTTATGAGCTATTCGATTTTATTCAGTAGGCCAAGTAAGCCATGTCAGCGATTTGGAAATAAAGTATAGTTTTGTAACCTATTTAGTAACCTAGATTTAATCTGAAGGCAGTACAGCACAACTGCGCAGCCCCAAGAGCTCTCAGCTACGCCTCGCTGCCAGAGCGGTGTGGGGAAATCCTGCCACATGCCAACGTTTTTTACTGAGCTGTGATCTGTATTTTGCAGATTTCCCAGAACTAACCCCTGAGCAGAAGGTGTCCATCCTCACCCAAAAACTGACCGGGCACACGCTGGAGTGGGCCACGGCGGTTTGGACGGCCGAGGGGGAAAGTCTGCTCAGCTACGCCACCTTCCAGGCACGCTTCAAATCTGTCACTGATTTCCTTGACCACGGGTGCGTGAGCAGGACCAGGCTTCTGCAGTGCGACAGGGGAGTGAGTCGGCAGCCGACTACTCCATCAATTCTGGGTCCTGTTGGCAGAGACAGGGTGCAATGACGCGGCCCTGGTCAAAGGTTCAGAGTGCAGAGCCACTCTACTGTACTGTGGGGAGATGGGGCCATTTGAAGTGTCCATATGCCCCCTTCTGGAAAAGGGCAAATCCCGGACCCTCGTTCCTTCTCCTCCCCACGAACAATTTAAAATACCTGTTTTTGTGTTTGGTATTAATGACTGATTTTGATTTTTCCTTAGTTGACTCGGGATCGGCTGGGAACTTTGTGTCCAGAGGGATGGTGCGGTCGTTTGGACTCCCAGTCGAAAGGCTGCAAGATCCTGTCTCCGTGCATACCCTCGTATGCACACCCTCTCCCTCTCATTCCCCAGGCCATAGAACAACTCCGGGAAGCGCACATTTTCACTAAGCTTCACCTTCGGAGCGCGTACAACCTGGTTGGCAAATGCCCACTCATGTTTCCAGGCATTTATAAATGATTTCATTAGGGACTGTTTACATTGATTTGTGGTTGTTTATTTAGACGACATTCTAAACTACTCTAAAAATGCCTGGGTGACGGACGCGGAACGCAACTATGAGATTGCTAACCGCAAGTTTTTAGCAGTAAAAGCGGCATAAGAGGAGTGGCGTAATTGGCTGGAGGCAGCGCGATTTTCCTTCAGGGTGCTCACTGACCACTAGTGGTGGGTATCTTTAAGGTTTTAACAGTATTACTACTTATCCTGATACCACTTATCAATTCAGTACTTCAACAGTATTCTTATCTGTACTTTTTGTTGAATTTTTTACTTAAAAAACTGAAACAAATTGAAAACAGAAGAACACTTTAACCCTAAACCTAACTCTAATATAAAAAAGTTGGACTCACTGCAAATTAAGTGTAACAATACTTTGGATCATTTGGCTCTTTCTGCCTTCGTCACTCCATTAGCGTGAGTTCTCTAGTCTTGTGTGTATATGTGTGTGCAAGTTCTCTTGTGTTGTCTGTGTGTGTGTTCTCTTCTGTTGTGTGTGTGTGTGTCGATGTAAATAGTCCCTAAGGAAATCATTTATAAATGCCTGTAAGCACGAGAGCGCATTTGCAAACCCGTGGGGCATTGCCTGGCGATGGTAATACCTGGAGGTGGTGCTAAAGGCGGTTTTCCATTCTTCCCCCTTTTGGATACACACCAGGTTATACAGGCCAAAGTATTCGAGTGGGCTCAAACCTTACTGGCGGCAGGGCATCCGGGGGTCCATCGCACCATCAAATTAATAGAGCGCAAATACTGGTGGCCAGCATTATGGCGCAAGACTTAGCGGGCAGTGCAGTCCTGCTCTGTCTGCGCCATCTCCAAGACACCATGCCAACTCCCTGCCGGAAAACGAATGCCCCTTCCAATACCTCAGAGGCCATGGACCCACTAAGAGGTGGACTTCGTCACTGACCTCCCTGGTGGTCATTGACCGATTCTCGAAAGGAAGTCAAGTTCCTCCCGTTCCATTCTCTCCCCTCTGCTCAAACCAGCACGGGCAGGGCTGTTGTACCAGGGGAATGTGGACCCCAAACCCCCTGGGGTGGTCGAGATCGAGGGGGCTCCAGCCTACTGCATCAGGTGGCGCCTTGACTCCTGGAGATGACGTGGGGGCCTCCAATACCTGGTGTGGTGGGAAGGGTACAGCCCTGAGGAGGACAGTTGGGTAACATCCTGACTCAGGAACTCATTAGTGAGTTCCATAGTGCCAGGACGGACTGACTTGCTCCGCCTCGTCTGGGTTGCCCAGCCCGCCATCCCAATGGGAACCAGATCTGTCGGTGCCGGGGGTGCCCTCTGCCGTCCTCGGGAGGGGCTGGGGTACGCCCTCGCCCTCCCTTGTAGGCCGGTCCTGGGCGAGGGGGGTGATGTCTCGACCACGCAGCCCCTTGTCTGAGTATTAGAATTGCGTGCCCTGGACCAGGAGAGAGTGCTGAGTAAGTGGTGATTCAGGGGCGTGGCGAGACGCATGTGGCAGCGCCAGACTAAGGCTGGCCAGGCCACCAATTTCAGGTGCATGTGTGGGGGATTATTAAGGGAGTAGGGAAGGTAATTGTTGTCGTTGTGTATTTGGAGGTGAGTGTGTCTGTTTTTCAGCCCAGCTGTTCCCAGCTGTTCTTTGTGGGGTCACCCGCTTTCAAGACACATTTGTCAGTGAAAGGGAGAAAGCAGAGGAAGAGAAAAGAAAGAAAGGAAAAGAGAAAATAAACCTGTATCTAGGGCTCTCCAAGGCACATCTGGGGAGCTGTGGGTGGTGAACGGAGCTCTCAACCCATGCTGCATCGTTAGTCCCAACTGTCACTAGGGCTCATCCTCTCGCTGTCTCTGTGTCTACTTACACATTGAGCATTCCAGCCATTGTCAAAGTCAAAGTCAAGTCAAAGTGAACTTTACTGTCATTTTTTCTATATACTGGTACACAGAAAAAACAAAAAGGCGAGGCTCAGGGCCCACAGTTTAAACATATAACGTATAACTATGTTTACATACAGTGTAAGTAAAAGGATAAGTATAAAAGTATAAAAGTATAAAAAAAGTAAGTATAAAAAAAGACAAGAGTAAAGAGGACAACAAGATGACAGCTTTTTTTGCTCTATGTACATCAGGGACAGTGCAAAGACATGCTGTGAAGCATTTATCAGACAGTGACATTAAATTAAATAGAGCTGTGTTTTCAAGCTAAAAATGTTTGTACAATCCAACATGTTCTGATATGTGGATGCATTGTGCAAAATGAAGTTATTTGTGCAATTTAGATTAATTGTGCAAAGTGCTAGACCAGTTGACAGTAGTAGGTAATTATTCACAGTAGTAGTAGTTTTTCCCCGTCTTGAAAAAGTGTGTGGGTGTGTCTGCAAAGTATAGTTTATGTTTTGTATGGGGTTAGGATGGGGTTGAGATAGAGGGGAGGACACCGGGGGGCAACGTGGTGTTCAGGAGCCTGACAGCCTGGGGATAAAAGCTATCATGCAGTCTGGTGGATCTGGCTCTGATGCTGCAGTACCTTCTCCTGGATAGCAGAAAGGTAAACAGTCCATGTGAAGGGTGTGAGTGGTCCTGCACAATGCTGCAGGCTTTTTGAACAGTCCTTGTTGAGTCCAGTTGTGGTGGGAGAGGCACCCCAATAATGTTCTCAGCTTTTCTCACTATCCTCTGAAGGTGCTTTCAATCAAAGGTGTTGCAGTTTCCATACCAGACAGTGATGCGGCTGGTTAGAACACTCTCAATGGTGCCTCCCTAAAATGTGTTGAGGATAGGAGGGGGAAAGCTTGCCCGTTTAAGATACCGCAGGAAGTGTAGTCTCTGCTGGGCTTTCTTGGTTAAGGAGGAGGTGTTGTTTGTCCATGTAGTTTGCAGGGTGAAGAGTAGTGGACTGAGTATGCACCACTGCGGAGTTCCTGTACTCAACGTGATGGTGCTGTACAGACTGGGGCCTCTCTGTCAGAAAATCCAAGATCCAATAGCAGAGATTGGTGTTCAGGCCTAACCCAGGCTCAACTTCACAATCAGTTTTTGAGGGATGATCTGGTTGAAGGTGGAGCTAAAATCTATGAACAGCATCATGACATAGGTGTCCCTTTTTCTAGGTGTGTCAGAGAGAGGTGTAGGGCAGAGGAAATGGCATATTCTGTGGATCTTTTGGACCGGTATGCAAATTGGAGGGGGCCTAGGGAGGCTTGCCTTTATGTGTGCTAAGACCAGCTTTTCAAAGCACTTCATGATAATTGGCGTGAGTGCAATAGGCCGGTTGTCATTCAGGCTCATCACTGATAACTTCTTTGGCACTGGGAGGATCGTGGTAGCCTTAAAGCATGCGGGAACAGAAGACTGGCACAAAGAGGTGTTAAAATGTCTGTGAGGACACCAGCCAGTTGGTCAGCACAGTCTCTGAGCACACGACCAGGTATGTTGTCTGGTCCTGCAGCCTTGAGAGGATTAACTCTAGACAGAGTCCTCCTCACATCTGTTATGGAGAGACAGAGTGCCTGGTCGCTGGAGGGAGATATTGTTTTCCTTGTAGGCTCTTTGTTCTGTTCATCAAACCGTGCAAAAAATGATTTAGGTTGTCTGGGAGGGAGGCATCACTGTCACTATTGGTTGGGTTTTGCTTGTAATCCGTGAGTCTAGATGCCCTACCACATGTGACGTGTGTCTCTGGTATTGTTGAAGTGCTCGTTTATCCTTTTTCCTTTTTTGCTCTCCTCACTGCACGAGACAGGTTGGCTCTGGCTGCTCTGAGAGCAGCTTTGTCTCCTGATGAGAAAGCTGCATTCATTGTGTTGAGCAGCATGCGTACTTCTCTTGTCATCCAGGGCTTTTGGTTGGCTCTTGTGGTGACATACTTGGGGACGGTAAGATCCTTTATGCATTTGGAGATATAGCAGATCACAGTCTGTGTACTCTTCCAGGTTGATAGAATCACCGTTAATTGCAGCCTCCCTCGAAGCTGTCTTGGAGAGTTGAGACAGCACCAACCGGCAAAACTCTGATGTTCTTGCGGGCTGGTTTGGTACGTTTCAGCAGGGACTTGTACGCAGGAACCCTGAACACACTGATATGGTCCGAATAGCCGAGGTGGGACGAGGGAAGGCCCTGTAGGCCTCGCGAATGTTTGAGTCAATGTCAAGGCTAGTAGCAAAATTCACATGCTGATAGAACTTTGGAAGAACTGTCTTCAGGTTGGCATGGTTCATGTCTCCAGCAATTATGAAAAATGCCTCGGGGTATGCAGTTTGGAGTTTGCTTATAAAGCCATACAGCTCGACTAGCGCTCTGTTAGCATTTGCGCTAGGCGGGAGATACTCAGCGGCCACCATTACACAGCTGTATTCTCGCGGAAGGTAGAACGGTCTACATTTCACTGATAAAGCCTCAATCAGCGGGGAACAGTGTCACGTAGCAACGGCAGCATTTGCACACCAGTCTCTGTTTACATACAAGCACAGACCTCCACCGCGAGTCTTAACAGACAATGTGGCGTCTCTGTCCGCTCGGAAGCTGGTCAGGCCATCGAGCTGGATAGCTGAGTCGGCGATGTTGTCCTGCAGCCACACCTCAGTAAACACAAAAACAGTCCCTCATTTCCCATCAGTCCGCATGCTGCAGCTTGATGTAGTCCAGCTTTTTGTCCAGCAATCGGACATTTGCGAGTAGAACTAACGGTATAGCTGGTCTGGTGGGGTTAGCCTTTAGCCTCGTGCCACGCTTGCCTCGCTTCTGTTTCCGATCTTGGCGTTGCGTTTCGACCAGTTTGGCGCAGTTTGTTCCAAAACAGAGCATGGATTGACGGTTGTAGATGCACATTTGTGTACTACTATCACTCATTTTAACTTTACTCTTTGACTTACTGGACAAAGACAACTAAAAAGTTAACATTTAGAACCATGGTCGCAGGAGCTCGATAAGCCGCAGCCTGCATGGGTGCATGGGACCTCCCAGTCTGTGGCGAAAGCGGCAGGAAAGAGAGAGCAGAAAGCTGCCAGCTGCACTCTGTGTTTTGAACTCCTTTTTGTTTTTGTTGTTTGAACCCTGAGGGAGCACACAGTGCCCCGAAAAGACTGAATTCCTTATTTGCATTAAAAGTCTCTGAGCAAGCACATCCATGTACACTGAGCGTACTTTCCTCTGCACCCGCTATCACAGACAGAAGTAGTATTAAATTACTATATTAAACTAGTATACTTTCTAATACACTACAATTACATGGTCCGAAAACTTGCTGTCTTTATATCCAATCATACTTAATAAAATGAACCTCAGGTATACTACTTTTGCTAAGGGTAGGCTTGTCAAAATCTGTAGAAGAGGAAATAAAACCTGTCTCCAAATTACTTGCACTTGCTTGGACACCACTCTAAGAAGTATCGGTAGTGGTACCCAGTATCGGCAACTACACAAATAAAAATACTCATACTCATATCATTTGTGAAAAAGTGGTATAGTTGCATCATGACGTTCTAAATACCATGGAATGAAACACGCCATCTTGGTTCCTATCAGAGACATGATCTGTTCTGATGTGTTCTGATAATTTTGGTTCTGTTCTGATCAGTTTTGATGTTCTATCCCACACCGACTCATCCATAAAGCCATAAGAGCTGAATCTCACCAGTAATTAAACTGTGAAAGAGTGGGCTAAACTCCTGAGGGGTGAATTTGTATATGCATGTAAAATCACTTTTCTGTGACCTCACAAAACAATTCAGGGAGCTTAGTTTCCACATATGGACTGAGGAGTGAATGAGATGTTTTTAAACTTTCCTAGACTGAAATTTAGCCTACTCGTAGACTAAAAAAGAATTTACAGTGGTAGTTCAGCATTGGCACTGCAATTATGTCCAAAGCTCAGACTAATCCATGTCTGGGAAACTGGCCACATTGCATTGTTTTATTTAAAAAAACAAAGGAAGGATTTTACATGAAAGAGGCCCTTTAAGGAGATGTTCCATTTCATACTGCCATTCTTCTCTCCACCCAATAACATGCGCTGTGGAAGACATCAGGGATGCAGGAATATACTCACATGACCAAAGAACAGAAATGGCAGCAAAAACGTCAGCCCTCGCCACATCCAAGACTGAAATCCCTCTGTAAAGGAAAAATTAATCACTCTGTGCTGTCAGCCCGGTGAGGGTCAGGATCTCCTCGTTCTGCTTTTACACTTCAAAAGAGATAAAGAATGATATGCAAATAGAGGAAGTAATGGACTGATAATGGAAGCAATAGTTTCACAAAAATATGATAAGCAGCTGAAATGACTGTGGAACCATTGGCTGTGTGACACATGGGCCGTTTTGGTCGTGATGATTTAGGCCCAGATTTTCCTGGTAATATAGTTTGGTAAAATAGATTATCTGTCTTAAATTATAATATTGGTAGAAGCCTAGAGGGTGAAACACTCACCTGTGAAACTCTTGCCTTCAGCCAGACACCTCAGTGTCTCCAGTGGGACAGTCACTGTAACTAATGACTGTACAACTGTCCCTGTAACTAATGACTGTAAGACTGTCCCTGTAACTAATGACTGTAAGACTGTCTCTGTAACTAATGACTG
>JBBMFX010033845.1:0-11877 GCA_037832545.1 Rhabdalestes septentrionalis
ATCATAGGTTTAGAGCAAATTCCCAACCTCAACAAAGTGATCTCAAAACCAATGCACAAATTCAGTATACTGGATCAGAGTCAGCACTGGTGCTGACTTCAAAAATGTACATTAATAACGTGTTTACATTGAGTACTGTTTAGAAGTCATGCTGTTATAAAACATTTTATGAACTTTGCTACTTATTAAGTGACTCAATATGGAATTCCACCAGATTTTCAGTGACTGGGAAAAGATTAAGTGATTTAAGTCTAATCTTTTTCTCTATATTCCCCATATTTTTGTCTTTTTTATGTTTTCCCACCTTTTCATCTTTTTTTCTCTATTCCACCATTTTTCATCTTTTTTCCATTTTCTCTCTGTTCCTAACTGTTTTTACCTTGTTTATCTTCTTTTTTTATTAAAGCGTATCGGCCAGTTTTCAGCTGTCCAGTTAATCACCCAAACTGATATAGTATTAACTAACTTCACGCTTATCGTAGCAAAAACATTTCAAACATTTTGACAGAAAAGCCGCTATAACAGATGTGAAAACCGTTAAAAACGGTTTTTTTTCAAATATATGTGACAGTTCTGTTTTAATGTCAAAACAAAACAACCCGTTTCCCCTTAAAACGACTTTGAAGAACCGGCGACTGCGTCCCAAATTCCACTCTCGCGCCCTTCACGCCCGCACTCTACTGAACAGGCTGCCAGGGAGAGGTCACTAGTTTTGTTCACTACTTAGGGCAAATGTGCCCTGTTTGGAACGCGGCCGGCTGAAGCGGAGGCTAATTGAACTGAATTGCCACTTTGGTACCTTATCGGGACCTCCTGAGTTCTAGGCACTGACGTTCAGTGACATTCTTCTCTTTTCCAGTTTGATCCAGTTTTCTGAGCGGGGTCTTCTCCAGTTTAAGGCCACAGAGGTTGTCGGTCTCATGTTCCCCCCCTCCAGACTCTTTCCAAGCCCCGGGAGAGAGAGCAACGGGCACTGTCCTCGGAGCCACCAACAGACACAACTGAGTAGGGCGGGGCTTCTGTGAGAAAGGGCGGGGCTTCAAACAGAGAGGACGGACCGTCAGACAGAACCACTGCAGACGACAATTTTAGGTCTTACGTTTGATTTTGTCTATCATCTCTCTCGACAATATGTCTGTTTGCTTCTCCCTCTCTCTATCTTCCTTCTCTCCCTTTTTTATATTATTTTTTTCCTTTCTCCCCCTCCTTCTGCTGACTTTCTCTGCTTTATGTTCCCCGGTCTTGTCTATTAAATTATGCCTTAAATAATAAAGATATATTTTAAAAAGGCAGTTAATTATGATAGCACAACTACACATACATACTGTCATGTGTTATTTGTGTTATTGACAGGCGGGGAAAATATTATAATTTATTTGACAATATAGCGCACATAAATTATAGATTATCTCTGACTTAATCAAATGTAAATGGGCAACATGACCACATTCCGTTCTGTTCTTATTTACAGATCTCATTAAACCTTTTATGAACTCTGCTATTAATTAAAAGTGACTAAAATGGAATTCCATCAAATGTTCAAGTCATTTGCATTTAATCTTCCCTTCTTTTCTCTCAATTCATTATACCCTTCTCTCTACACACAAGACTTTTTACATTTTTGATCTATTCAACACTTTTTCTATTCTTCACTTTCTCACCTTCTTCTGTATTCCCAACGTTTTCACCATTTTCCATTTTCCTTGCTTTTGTATCTTTATTCTATTTCATCTTTGAGCTTCTTTCTCTAGTATCTCTGTTCTATTCGATTTGTCCTGTTTAACCTTGTAATTTACATTGTTTTGACACTTTTTGACTGAGTGTGTGTTAAATTAAAGAGGGTTATGTGAGATTTCAACTGTTCAGTCAATCAAAGGGGGTGGGGATGCGGCCAGTGAGGGCGTGGCGTCAGACAGAAACACAACCGAAGAGAAAAATAGGTCTTGCATTTGATTTTGTCGGCCATCGCTCTCTGTTTCCTCTTCAGAGAGAGAGAGACTTAATTACGGCTAAAATCAATTATTATGTTTTGTATCTTTTTCTCTTCTATGAGTAACTACTGAATGTGGACGGGGCCTTTGCGAGAGAAGGCGGGCTTGAGACGCGTACTACTGCAAAGAGGGCATGGCTTCAGGGCACACTCCTCCCACTTCTCGGCTCGGAAATAATCACAGGTGATGAATCTCACTAAACATACAGTGAAAGACAAGCTGACAAGCTAAATGGCACCTTATTCTCGAGGCAAAAAGACTTCGGCATGTTTAAGTCATCAAAGAAATGAAAAACAGAGAGGAAAGTCCAACCGGAGGTTTGCGCCATGTGATTTCCTTTCTAATGTGTACAGTGTTTGCCCTCTACTGGTCGAATCGTGTATTACTTCTAACTCTGTAAAGACGAGTTCATGTTAAACATTATAGGTCTGTATATCCTAACCACAGATCATCAGGCAGTCTTGGCAACTTTTGAACAACCTGAGCCTGGCCTGTTTAATATGGGCTCGTATATGTGTGCTGAATTTTTTACCAGACCTGATGGAAAGACAGCAGAAACTGAGAAAATGTGTCTTCTTTAAGGACAATACTTTTTTACTGTTAAGCTAAACCATATTAATACACGAGTTCAGCATGTGCTGAATTAAATCAGATGAAAAAATAACCTGGAACAGGAGACCACATGCAAAAATGAAAGGCATTCAAATCTTGAACAACTACTGGGGCAAAATTCTTCCCAACCTGGGAAGAACTTTGCTATTGTTCCATATATTATATTTATAGATTGTACTATATAAAAATGATATGTTATATTTATATAATTACACACACTTTAAACACACACACACAACATCCAATGTTTCATTATAATTTAATTACACATGTTACATTTTTTTCTGATTGTTTAAACACTAAAAGAGAAAGTTTCCCACATTTGGCACAACTTTGTGCTCAGTTAGCAAAACATCCGCCCAGATTTACACAACATTAAGCACATTGTCAGCACTTCTTGCCAAACTCAACACACAGTGATTGCAAATCACTAAACACACGTGTCCATTCCAATTCACCACACACATAAACCAAACACAACCACAAGGTGTATAAACACTTAGGTGCTTAATTATAGACACACCAATCAGGTTTAGGCATTGTAAAAGGGAACAGGTGAGTTAACCTGTCATCAAAAAACTAGGAGGAAATGAGGAGAGGCATCAGTGGTGGAGAAGCAGGTAAATCACACAGAGTGGAGTCCTCCACCTCCATGCCACATCAGGTTCTTACAATACAGCAAGCCTTCTGGCATTTTTAGACCAACTCATTATTACTGGTATTGCTGCAAATCAAGCTGATGAGATGTGATATATTTTCTTCTCGGACAATGAATCATTCGGCCAAATTCCTCCAGCCTGAAATTGGTTTATGATCATCCAGAAGATTTATAAACCTCTGTAAGGCGATTGGATATCATGAGTAGATCCGTTTTGTTCTGCCCACTGACTTTGACCTTGAACTTTTATTTCTCATTTTAAATATTTAATGACACATTTAACTATGTTTTTATTTGCCATTTTAAATATTTAATAGCACATTAAGGTAATTATTTATCATTACATTTCCCATTTTAAATATTTAATAACACATTAAAGTGCTTATTTATCATTTTATTTCCCATTTTTAACAGTTAAAGATGTTTAATTATTTAACTATTGACCTATTTATATATTTAAGTCTGGCACTTCTAACCCTCCACAGAGTTGTGATCTGTGCCTGGTGTTCACATAGATAGATCCTCCCAAACATGGACAGGACACGAGCAGCATGAAAGTCGGAGATGTGGCAAGTCAGAGGGCATTAGAGGGTAAACGTTTTCGACTGCAGCATCCCGGAACTTTGCTTTCAGGCCAGTATCTTTTCAAAGTGCTATTAACCCCACCTGAAGGTGGTGGGGTGCACTGTTGATATCAACTGTGAAAGGACTAGCAAAGATGGGAAAGTGTGAGTGCTGCTCATGTTGAACATTTGCATAATGGCTTGTTTGTGACCCTGCAGCCTCTGATTCAGCTGGGTGAGATGTTCGGTTAGGTCACACAGCGTAGCGAATCACAAAGCCAGGTTGGATCTGACAGCTCAGATAAGCAGGTTCCTTTACTTTCCATGAAAACAGCTATTTGTTCTCTGAGCTCCAAAAATCGCTTGAGTTCAGGGGCCACATAAAATGATGTGGCAGGCCGGATTTTGGCCTTGAGTTTGAAACATGTGCTCCAGACACCCAGGGACTTGTCCCCTTCGTTTACTTTATACTCCAATCTATCAGGGACTTGTTGCTTTAAAACTGTGCAAATCCTCCACAATTCATGCACAGAAATGACCCCAAATAATTCATTCATTTACACCATTAATACATTGACATTAACAGTTAAGAGCAGGGGTGTCAAGCTCCGGTTCTGGAGGTTCGGTGTCCAGTACAGTTCGATGGTTCTCCTCCTCAAACACATTCACTTAACCTGACAATTAACTGAAGAGGTGAACCAGGTGCAACTGAGCAGGGAAATCGCCAAAACCTGCCGGACCAAGATCCTCCAGGACCGGAGTTCCCAACGAGAGCGTCTTTCCTTCTCCAGCAATGTTATAAAAACAAGACTCCATGTGACTGTTTAAACATTCTAACATTCAAAGTTATGTTTATAGTACTTTGCAATAATCTAAATAGGTTACATATTTTTCAAAATGTTTCAGACTAAATATTATTACTACATTATTACTAAAAATAGTAAAGAAAACCAAAAGGATTAATGCAATACCATTACTGCCATCTGCATTGCTGTAGTTCTATTAGAAATCTGGTTTGAGTCAGCCAGTTTTTTTATTAAATTAAATCAGGAGCTGTTGATGGAGTTTCACAATCCAAACAACAGCTGGAGGAACCGAGGGGGAATCTGGAACCAAACCTGTATTCTCTTCACCAGTTCACACAATATCAATATAGTTTTATACAAACAAATCAAACCTTGATACTTTTCTGCTTTCTGTGGTTTTTTTGCATTTATTCTAATGGTGAACACCAAAATAAAACTACTGATAATTGTAATCATTAATAATTAAATAATACATTCATAAATGTACAATAAAATGATAAGAAAAATAATACAATAATAATCACAAGATCACAGAGGGGCTACAGGTAAGAAAAGAAAGAAACAAGAAAATGAGGCAGCCATTAAAATAGAAAGATTATTTAAAAATAAATATAGAAAACATCTAGGGGGTTAAATAGTTTTGTTAAAAAGAAATGTCTTCAAAAAGTTAGTGGGTTGTAGTTCCCTCCGGATGTCTATGGCAGGAAACTTGTGTGTGATAACCAAAGTATTGTGGAATTTAAGCATGGTTAGGTTTAGCACACTCTCCGCTAAAATGAACTGTTCCAGCCGAATATCTTTAGGCATGATGGTGACTCAGTTCGCTTTGAGGGCGCACATGTTCATGTCCTCAAACAGAAAGTTTAATAATAAAGAATAAATAAGTATAACATAAACATCTCAGACAAATGCAATGCTTTAAAGGGCACATACCCTTTTTTATTTTGGAATGTTCTTTCCCTGACGCCTGCTATTGATGTCTATGTGGATTTTCTGCAAATTACAGGCTGTGACTCCCTTTCACTCATGGTGTACCCCAGGGCTCTGTATTTGGCCCCCTCATTTTTACATCCTTCTCCTTGGACAGATCCTACACCAGCATGGGCTTCAGCATCTATCTCTCCTTTAAGACATTAAAACTTGCTTTCCTCACAACCCACACTACATGCCTGATCATGGACCCAAAAGTACTTCGTTTAACTCAACTGCAAAAAGTCTGAAATAATCGTCATTGGCCCACCCTCACACAACTTGTCCAGAATTTTGCCCTTAACATTGATGGTGGAATCATTTTTTACTCTACCCTCTCCTTCGTACCTCACATCAATCAGGTCATCAAAACAGCCTTCCTGCACCTCTAAATATTGCCTGCCTTCACTGGCTCCCTGTAAAATTCAGAATCTGCAAAATACTGCAACTCACCTACAAAGCCGTCAACAAACAAGCACCTCCCTACCTCTCTTATGTTTTCTCCCGTTCATGCTCCAGCCTTCCTGCACCTCTAAATATTGCCTGCCTTCAGCCCTCCTTACCCTTTACTGCAACTGAAATTCTTCTTCACTCCCTCATCACCTCCAGACTCAACTGCTGAGACAGCATTCTCTACAACCAAAACCCTAAATAAACTACAATAAGTCCAGAACTCTGCTGCCCTGCGGCTCAACTCTACTCGTCGACGTGACCACATCACCCATGTTCCCCCCAAACTTCACTGGCTCCCTGTAAAATTCAGAATCAGCTTCAAAATACTGCAACTCACCTACAAAGCCCTCAACAAACAAGCACCTCCCTACCTCTCTTATGTTCTCTCCCATTCATGCTGCACACGTTGCCTAATGTCCATTAATGCACAACTTCTCACAACAGCAAAGACCGAGCTCCAGACATGGGGAGACATGGCTTGGCTGATGCTGCACCCTCCCTCTGGAACGTCCTTCCCACACACATCAGGCAATCATAGACTCTATCTTCCTTCAAGCAGTCACTCAAAACCCACCGCTTCCATCTCGCTTTCTCCAGTTGATGTTCAAATTTCCAAACTCATTGCTGACTCGTCTCCTTCATCCTGATACCATGTCTAATATTGTCTGTATTTTTTCCCAATGTCCATCTGTTCCTACCCTCATGTTTTGTCTGTCTACTCAAAATTGTACAGTGCCTTAGGGTGTTAGCACTTCGCTTTAGAAATTACATTTATTATTGTTATTATTATTTTTACCTCTACCTCTACCTCTGACATTTGTAATAGACCTCTGTCTGATTGTTCAGATAACTGTCCAGGTTTTGAGCTGTTGAGGTCTGAGTAGCTGGAAAATCTGTGTGTGTTTTCATTGCATTTTGTGACATCACAAAACTGTGAATGTCCCATGGGTGATCTGACTGTGAATGTTTGGAAGCTTGGAAAGCTCTTGTATAATACATTGCCATCATATTTACAAAAAGGAATAGAATTTACATGATCTGGGCCCTGTAAAATGAAATGAATGAAAAGTGTTTTGCATACACTTATGAACAAGCACAAGCATAATTCTGTCTCAATAGGGTACTGAGGGTCTGAGGGTACTAAGGGACTGAGGGTACTAAGCTCTGGTGGAAATGACACAACGTCTTGGTTTAAAACAACAAGAAAACCCCAGGTTAATGAGAAAAGTCTGGGCTTCACTACAAAGGCACCACTTTGATGTGAAAGATGTCTGTTTCTTCTGGAGCTTTAGATTCCATGAGCTCTGAATGGCCTGGGACTTCCGGCTGAAGCTCTGGGAGATGCCACTGGACGAAGATCAGGTACAAACAGGAGCCCAGCACCGCGCCAATCATAGGAGCCACCAGCGGCACCCAGAAGAAGTAATCGAAGCACCTGAGTTAGGGACATAAACATGAGCGAATAAAGCATATGTTTAAAATAGCTGTTTTAATATCACAAGTAAAGGGCGTAGGAAGCATTTTTAATGTGAGGGGGGCGTGCGGGGGCAGGGTTTGGATGTGGGCGGGTCTGTTGCATGCCTGCAAATCTCTTCCTTTTATGGGGTGGCAGAATCTTCAATCCTGAATCTTGAATATTTCGCAAAAGAATCCACTCCACTTAATGGATAGAAGAACACACACCACTCAGGTTTTCCTCCAACTCACCACATGCAAGTGAAGTGAATATTCAGTGCACAGACAGGCTGCTCAGATTTCCAGCGGTGCGTATAATCAGTTTAGATTCTTTCACTAACGCTTCAAGATTCAAAAGCGCTGATGAACGAATTATTTATGTTAAATGTGGGGGAGGGGGGCTCCAAACGAATATTTATGAAATGTGAGGGGGACACGTCCCCCTCTGGTTGAATGGTGACCACACAGTGGCGTAAGAACATAGTCATGGGCCCAGGTGCGAAAATTCGATCCAGGCTCTTATACTGTTTAGAATTTATCCCGAGGAGCTTTTAACTCTGATGCATGCAATACACATTAATGGTGACTACAATCCTCTCTGCACAGAACCAGAAGCACAGAGGTAGTATATATAGATAGTTTTTTTTTAAGGAGGCGGGTCTGGGGTAGTGATGATCCCCGAGATTTCACAAGCCCGTGTGTGACTACAAATGCTGAACCTGCTGTAGTTATGCCACTGCGACGACGCCCATGTCGCCCAAGTTTTAGCACGAAGTCATACTCACGTGAAGACCTCCACGCCCCAGCCGGCGGTGAAAGTGAAGAGGCGGGGCCCCAGGTCACGGGCGGGGTTTATGGCTCCACCGCAGTTGGAGGACATGGACATGGCGATACCTAAAACCACAGCAGCCACGATGGGGGGGAGCAGAGCCTCGGGAGCGGGACGGTTCCTCTTATCATTCAGAGGCAGGATACACAGCAACAGAGTAGCTGTACCCACAACCTGAGAAAGGGGTGAGAGTGGAGACTTTAGGGAGATTTTTACATACAAATGCTGAGCAACTGTTACGGTTCCCTTTTTCCCCAGACAAGCAGGTGCGGGCAAAGGCTTCCATCCTCTCAAGTACAAAAAACAAAAAGCCACGATAGCCAACATGAAGAACTCTGTTGAAAAAAATGACCAGGAAAGTAACATGCAACACAAACTCCTTAAATAAAAAACTAAAACCACAAGACCCAATGAATACCAAGAACACATGTTACACAGCTGGTTTGCCTCATGAATCTAAATATTTTCGAAATTAAAGCTTTAACTATCCCAACATAAACTGAAACCCCATCCCATACCCCAGTCCTGACAGCAACGAATACATTTATAATCAAGATTTTTCGAATACTTGTTATACGCAACATTCAATAATTAAAGTAGTGTATTGTGCACTTATTTGAAATATACTGCTATAAGAATAAAAGTGCAATAACATTAGGTTAAACTTTAATGTAATCAAATCAAATATAAAACCAAACTGATTTGCCACTGCAGGGCATTCACATTTTATCTAATTTGTTAAAGAAATGCAAGTTACTCTCAGAGTCCAGAGCATGGAGATCCAGTGTTCTGTCGAAACATGCTACCCATCAAAAAGTGCTACCATGCCCTTTAACTGTGTAACTATGTTAAATGAAGGGGGGGCATTTTTCGACAAGGCAGCATGAATCATCAGAACAGCGGCACCCAGGTCCACATCCACGACCAGTAAAGTATTTCAGGCACCTGATTTTTTCTGCCCATAGGTACCAGCTTTTTTCTTTTATCAGGAAGCAGAAGAAGCGCTGTGTTCAGTAGCGAGTGGATTTGTGAAGCTCCATGAGCAGCTCCTGATCTAATTTAATGAAGGACTGTGTCAAAGTTTTTGATGTAAAATACACTAATAATGCACTCTGAAAAAAATTATGGTATAGTTTATTTTTAGGTATTTGCATCTATTTGATTTTATTTAAATAATTAAATTTTTAGAACGTATGTTTTGAAATTCCTTAAAATCTGCACAAATCTGTTAACTGTGAAAACAATGTAATGTAAAAGCTTTGGATCAGGCAAAATTCATTTTGTCCAAATTTATGGGATTGTTTACATCAGGTTTATTTAAACATTATGAAAAATATATAAATCTGTCATTGTTTATACAAGGAACATCGGGTTTATTGGTCTTATTAAATAAATCTCATTCTTAATTCATTTACATGTGACTCTGCTGTAGTAGAGTCACATAGTAGAGTCACATGTAGTAGAGTCACACACACACATACACCCACCCCACCCCACGGGGGTTGTGAAACTATATTTGCGTTTCGGCATGTTACACAACTCTTGCAGCGCAGCTCGTTTGTTTCGTTTTGACGATTGAGTCAGACATGGACCTTGGAATAATGCCGGTGCTGATACAGAGCGCTAACTACTGCAGTGCACAGGAAAAACATATCAGTTAATAATGCACATAAAATTTACTGGTCTGTTTCTGTTGAATATAAGGAATTTAAATGAATGGAAATTTTATATGCAATTGAAATAGATACATTCTTGGAATTAGGCCAAATATTTCTGTGCGTGTGGACCACGAGAACACACTGACATACAGAACAGAACATCACTGTTTACTGTACAATATTATTTCAAAAACTGCAGAAACTCTTAGCACCAACACGTCTCACACCCCTGATACTGCCCCTATAAGTCCGAGATACTTCCCTTACTAGTTACTGAGATTTCAGTGTCTTTTGAAATCCGAGGTCTTTGGTGAGTCTGTACAATCGCTGGCCGTGATGCTCACTGACCTGGTCAAAGAAGTTGGTGAGCAGGGACAGTCCTTCCGTGGGATACGTGGCGAAGATAGAAGCGGTTTCATTCGGACCGATCGCGGTCAGAACTCCACCGCTGAACTGCATTATGGCATCTGGAGCAAAGATGGAGGAGAATTCACACTCAGAACTCTGAAACACCGATGTCTAATAAGGCATGTTTGCTTTTATACTGCTGTAAACAAATAACACTATATTAGCGACCTAGAGAACATTATATCTTTTTAGCACTACTTTGCATAATAAAAAGCACAGAAAGCTGCACAGTTTGTTAAATACATCTCTAGAAAAAAGATCAGTTTCTTAGGATTTATCTTTTATAGCTGCAAGTACTGAACTGAGCAGCTTTGTCTTATTTTTTAAGAACTGCTGACAATATTTCTCCTAAATTCCAAATAAAAATATTGTTATTTAAAGCAGAATTGCAAAGGAAATGACAAAACATCCAAATAAGGGAAATGATGCAGCATTCACAGAACTTGAATAATTCAAAGAAAACAAATCTCTTGTTCACTCAAACAAAATATCAATATTTAGCTTTGACAAACTTCTAGTAGTATTTCACCATCCAACTGGTCTCACTGTGAGAGGAGTGTGTGGATTACAGCAGTGTTTTATACTTTTCCTCAGTAAATAAGGTGTGATTCAGGTGATCACTGATCAGTCCCTCATAAAGCAGAATGAGGAGCTTGTGGAGGAATTTAACAGACACTGGCATTGAAGGATTCAAAGAGATGTTGATTTTAAAGTACATTTCAGTGATCTTTTTTTAGGATTTGTATTTGAAATGACATTTAACGAAACAACGTGGATCAGTTTTTGGCACCTTTGCATTAATTGCTTTTGAAATATGATTCAAAATACTTGAATGATTCTAAACTTTTGAACAGTGATGAGATTTGAATGGTCGTTCCACATCTCAATATTAATCAAACTGATTGTTAAATTGTAATAGTGATTTTAGATTGGACTAAATAAATCCTCAGACATTCTACGTTCATGGTCAAAACTTTTGAAAATAAGGTTTTTAAAATATTTTATCACTGCCGACAGTTAAGTTCCAGTATTAATTGTTCTCCATTTGAGTGGTAAAGCAACATTTATAGAATGTTGGATGTGAAGAAATTTGGATGTAAACAAAATTACAATTGTTCTCACTACAAAACCAAACCCCTTAATTTTACCCCTTAATATAACCTTAATCTTTACCTTAATTTCCAGGAAAGTAAGGAAATTAAGTGGAAATATGCACAGATTAAGTCTGATTATGGGGTAAAACTACTGAATTTTTCCCTTATTTTTTAAATTTGCCCCTTAAATAACTGAGCCTCCTGAAAATGCCTAGTGTTTAGGATTAAGGGGTTTCACACTCATTCTTTAAATCTACTTTTAAGGTAAAATTAAGGGATTGTTTTACAAATTAAGGGCCACTTAATTCAAATTAAGGTGTTTGTCATATTTTCAGGGGTAAATTAAGGTAGAGTAAAGCACATTTAAAGTACATTGTGTTT
>JBBMFX010033856.1:0-11874 GCA_037832545.1 Rhabdalestes septentrionalis
AACTAAAAACCAAGTCAGGAGTCTTGGTGTGATTCTGGAGTCAGACCTTAGTTTCAGTAGTCATGTCAAAGCGGTAAATGAATCAGCATACTATCATCTCAAAACATTGCAAGAATGAGATGTTTTGTCTCCAGTCAAGACTTGGAGAAATTTGTTCATGCCTTTATCACTAGCAGGGTGGATTATTGTAATGGTCTCCTCACTGGCCTTTCTAAGAAGACCATTAGACAGCTGCAGCTCATCCAGAATGCTGCTGCAAGGGTTCTGACTAGAACCAGAAAATCTGAGCATATCACACCAGTCCTCAGAAATGAGTTTCCAGTAGGAGGCTCCACTTCAGAGGACACTAAGGGGTTCTGCCTGAAGGACTCCCAGGAGGGGGTCTGATCAGAGAGAATACATAGGAGCTGCCTGTGGGGGACTACACCTGAGAGGACAGTGAAGGGTTCCCACCAGAAGAACTCCCAGGAGGGAGTCTGGTTGAAGAGAGCATGGAGGAGCTCCCAGTGGGGGGCTCTGCCTCAGAGGACAGTGAGGGGCTCCTGAAAGGGGGCTCCACACTAGAGGTTCTGCAATGGGCTGGGATACCCATGGGATGCGGCGCAAAAACATGCGGTGTGGGTCTACATTTGAGAGTTTCGTGGGAGCAGGACAAACACAGTTTTCTGGACTCACGCAAAGGCTACATTTTCCAGGAATACCTTTTAAAGTTGGTTTGTATGTGGGAAACAACATATGTAGTAGGCATCTGAACTCACAGATGTTTGCGTTGCGCTGGGATCTCTGGGACGCCGGGCAGCTGAATGGAAATGCAGTGAGGGCAATGAGCATGGACTGAGGTCGGAATTAACACAGAGCCGCAACACAAATTTCACATTTCCCCTATGTTTCTCTCATTTTGACTGTGAAATATTTCTATTGAGCCTGCTTTATATTTTTAATTCAGGTCTTTAGCCTAGTTAGAAACGTTGTTGGAGTCAGAGTCATGCCCACAAAATATACCCAATGTGTCATAAATTCCTGTATGGCAACAAATACATTTGGTAACATATTTAATATTTACAAGCCAAGATATTATAGCATTTAAAATGTGTCCGGTATTTTTGGCCCAAACTTTACTCCACCAGCCTTGTTGCGGGATTCAGTGGGTGGGAGCCGGACAAACCATAACAGATGCAGGCGGGAGTGGGTGGAAATATTATACATTTTTGCAGGACCGTGTGGGAGCGGGACAAAAACTTGCGGGACCGTGCAGGAGCAGGATAAAAAAATTGTCCCGGGCATACTTCTACTCCACACCAAGGGAAGAGTTTCTAGTAGAGGACTGTTCCCCTAACACAGACAATGTGAGACTCCCAAGAGGAGGGACTCTCAAATGGGAGCGTCCCATGAGACCCTTTTGGACTGCCCTGACCATGCCAGCAAGGTGAGTGTCAAAAGAGACAAGGTTAGATGCTGTCAGGGGTGTAGCACCAAACTCTGGGCCCTATGCCCAAGCAGTGTCCATGAGACCATGTAAGCTCTAGGTTCACAACTACCTACAACCTCAGGGGCCCTCCTCACACTTGGGGCCCTGGTAATTTCACCCAACTACGGCGGCCCTGGACGCTGTCCTTTGCTGCCTCCATCTCCTCCTCCACATTTAGGGTGGTATGGGGGTTTGTTTGCGCTCTGGTGGGGCTCTTTTGAGAGTGGGGTTTGGTAATTTTTGATAGGTTCACTGAGGACTGGTTTCAAGTTATAGTCATGGTTTTTATTTGTGTTAGGAGTCTTGTTTCAGGTCATTGTGTCTTTTGTTTGAACTTTTTGAAAAATAACAAATCTAAGGATGGGACAATGTGTACATGCCAGCCATCATTGGGGAACTAAGGGGAAGCGTGACATATCTGCTTGACCTGACATGATTTTCATGGGAACTTTGGCTCACTGATCCCACAGGTGATAAACAGTGCTACACGTTGCTAGAAAAAATCATTTCAGAACACACAGTGCATCACAGTTTGCTGCATATAGGGCTGAATAGACTGGTCAGCTACTGACCTCTGGTCATTGCCAAAAGCATCTAGTGTGGGACAAGTATCATCAGAACTAGAACAAGGAGCATGGGAAGGATGTATTCTGGTGTGTGTCATGTCTGGATACAGTGACTGTGGGTGGCCACTAAAAGCCACTATTGTTTAAGTTTCGGTTGGTGGACTGGAAGAATAAATCATGTGCATGGAGGAACCACCTCACAACTAGCAGGACATTATCAGAAATTAAAGATCCTCTGCTTACATCTTGGAGCATGATACCACAGCATACCTTTTGAAGTCTACTCTTCTGGTAGCACAAGCGTGACCTACACAGTAGTAGACAGTTGATTAAATAGTAGATTGGTGTTTGTATTATTTTGCAATGGTGGTACTGTTGCAAGAGTAATAAAAACTTTGATTTCAGCTTTTGTTTGTGATACTGCCAAGTGGTGGTATTTACTTCACTCTACTCTTTTAAATTGTTTACTTATTTGTTTTAACACATTTTTTATATGGTATGCAAATTAAATGTATTGTTAAAAAAAGAAAAACGTTTCTCTCAAAACAAACACAAAAATTGTTACTAATGTGAAGTGAAAATATCTTTATACAATGCATTTACAATATTTCTTGTACTACACTGGATCACAAAAAGATCATTTCTGTCGTGTACTTTGCGAATCCATGTGCCCTATGATACATCCAGTGCGCTGAATTCAAATCTGAACATTTTGTCTATCACATCATGATCATAAGTAATCCATGCATCAGGTCCCAAAATTATTGCAAAACAATATCATGCATACAAATCTGGATGTGCTAGAAAAGTTTAGATTTCAGATTTGGATTCTGCACAATCGATTTCATGCAAATCACATATTTAATTGTTCACTTGTGTGTGCTTTATAATTTGGTTTTAAAGTTTGTTTTCCCATTCTTTCATGCTGTGTGGTTTACTGTAACTCCTCTGTGGCTTGTGAAGATCTGCTGTCCATTGTAACTGCAATTAATTGTGCCTTACCCAACATTTGACCACCAGGTCCAGCTGCTACTGGCAGTATCCTAGCAACAGCTTCTCTTGATGTGTATTAATGAAGCAGTTGAAAAACAGAAGTAGGGCAAGGACTACTCTACAATAACGTAACTTAATCCCTGTGTGTTGTTTATGTATTGTATGGATGAATAACACAGGTTGTTTTCAGGTGTTGCCTGTACAAGGACTCAAAAATTTGGGGGGGGGGGATTTTTTTTTGCAGTTGCCAGTCACCTATATTGCATGAGTGCTCCTCTGAAACTCAGGCCATACTGGGAGGCAGTGATACGCTGAGAGAGAGAGAGCCTACTCTGGAAAGGGTATGCTCAGCAGGTGAGGCAGTCAGAGGCAGAATTTAAACTGCTCTGTGTTTGACTTTACTGTGTACTGACTATGTTTTACCTTTAATAAATATTAAATATATAATAAATTATAAACCTTTAGCACATAAAGATGTCGATTGTTCAAAGTACATGTCCTTGCCAATGACAAGAAACTAGTGATGAAATGCAGTGTTGCATTAGTTTCAAGATAGGAGATTACAATCTGTTATGCTTAACAATTGTTAGTGTGCATTTGTCTGTATATAACTGGAAAAGTTATTATTTAACCACTGTAGCTACTCTGAAAAGATCATAAAGTCAGATTTATACAAATTATAAACAGCTAATGGTAAATTTATAATTACTACATAAACCACATAGTAAGAAGTAGGTATTTTGATGTTAGTTCTCAAAGGCAATATTTTATGCATTTGCCACTTGTTTGATTGGGTTTTCTTGCAAGTCTTTTAGTGATGACTAGTCCAACTTGTTTGCAGATTATGGTAAATGCTGCATACATAACCACAAGTTTACATTAATGTATTACCCACCCTTAAGTCAAATGAACAACTGTTTTTTTATACATTATTTATTTGTATTCAGTCTTCCTGTGCTCAGTTGTCTTTCTTTCATACTCTTCTCACATTAGAGGCTAAGTGGCACCTCCCATCCACGAAGCTCCTCAACAAAGAGAGAGGCAAAGACTCACCTAACAAATTGGCCTGGGTGAGTCTCTTCTTTGCAGATATTGTAAATTTTGTGTGTGCGCATGTCAAAGTATTTCATTATATATTTTTTTCACATATTATATATTGAAATAAGCAGAACAAACCAGGCAACAGTGCTATATTAAGATATAAAATAGTAGCCCCGAGTACCACTCACACCAAAAACAATGGTGTACAGACAAAGAATTTCAGGTCAGGCTGGGTTTAAATACAATAAAAGGAATTTCCAAGGTAAAACTAATAGTGACAGCCAGAGAAAACAAAGCAGAAATAGCTGCAGGGTCTGAAACAGGGCAGGGTATATCAGAACATCCCCAGCTATGGCACAGTTCCTGAAGCGGCTTGTAGGCCGCCACAGGCATGGGTAGAGAGGAGAGGCCCAGACCAAAGTCAGATCCTGAGCAACTGACAGCAGCAATTCAAACTAGACTAGAAAACAGAGACATGGATTGAAATATTCAGACAGATTCATACAAACAGGTTGAGGTTGCTATCTTAAACTATTAAGTAACTTGTACACAATGGGAGAAAATTGGATAAATGTGCTCACTTTTCTTGGATTTAATTTGTGTTTGTGTCCTATATATATTGCTGATATGTTTGAAGTATACGTTTATTACAGCACTGTTTTTATTTAATTTCCTCATTAAATAAGGTTTGATTCAGGTGATCACCTAATCAGTACCTCATAAAGCAGAATGAGTTTTGCTTGTGTAGGAATTTAACAGATGCTGGTATGAAATACTTGTCAAAATCAGTAAAAAAAAATTGCAGTGGTCTCTTATTTTTTACAGAGATCTATATTCTTGGTAAGTTAAGCAGGATTGGTTGAGCAGTAAGGCCTCATATTTTTCAAGCTCTTAATTAACACACTCAGTCTGACTGCTGGATTGTGTGTGTTATCCTGACTGAGACCCCCAGCTGCCTCCAAAATTGACACAGAAAGCAAGCATTAAACTGTGGGCCTTAGTTGGACAAAATGTCTATGCGAGACCGTGATTTCTGACTACTTGGTTTTCATAATGTTGTTGGAGGTGACATTCTCCATAAACATCAGGATCAGGTGTGACAATCTCTGCCGGGATCAGTCAAAGGCAGTTTGCCATGGAGATCATTCCAGCAGATGTACAGCAGTTCCCTTCAGAGAAAAGAGAGGAGAGAAATAGTTCTGTTTACATTTACAAGGCATTGTTAAAATCTTTGAAGAGTGCAAGTTATGACATATCTACCTAGAGTAGAACCGAGAGGTATGATGGATGTGAGAGCGCCCCGAGACACAAGCGCACCTCCACTCCACTGTCACAAATCAGGAGTGGTTGAGGGACAAGAGCAGTGTCCCACTTTACCTGAAATCTCTGCCCACCGCCTCCCAGCTCTACAACTTCCATCTAACAAGAAAAATTAAACACAGAAAGCCTGACTAAACAAGTATGATTTCGGCCTGGACTTAAAAACTGAGACTGTGTCAGAGGCCCGAATGTTGAATGGCAATGTATTCCAGAGCTTGGGGACTATATATGAGAATGCTCCTCCCTGTGGTGAAGCTTTCATAATTCTGGGAACAAGTGGGTAGTCAGCACCTTGACATCTGAGTGACCACAGAGGTCCATAGTAGGAGAAAAAACTGCACTGAAGTAATCTGTTGCGAGGTCATTTAAGGCTTTATATGTCGTTAATATAATTTTGTGAGGCCATACGAAATTTGATTGGAAGCCAATGTAGTCTGGATAATATTGGGCTAATGTGGTCGAATTTCCTGGTTCTAGTGAGGACTCTAGCTGCTGCATTCTGGACGAGTTAAAGCTTGTTTAGGTTTTTGTTGAAGCAGCCTGACAAGAGGCTTTACCTTAAACACTCAGACAATGCGTATTAAAAGCTATAGTAATCTATCCATCTATCCATCTATCTATCTATCTATCTATCTACCTACCTACCTACCTACCTACCTACCTACCTACCTATCTATCTATCTATCTATCTATCTATCTATCTATCTATAGTTGTGGCCAAAAGTTTACATACACTTGTAAAGAACATACTATCATGGCTCTCTTGGGTTTCGCGTTATTTCTACAACTCTGATTTTTCTCTGATGGAGTGATTGGAACAGATACCTCTTTGTCACAAAAACATTCATGAAGTTTGGTTCTTTTATAACTTTATTACGGGTTAACAGAAAAAATGATCAAACCTGCTGATTCAAAAATATATGTTGCGTTAATCTTCCTGGAGGTGCGGCTGCGCTGCCACACTGTTCCGTGTGTGTAACAAGCAGTGCGTGTGACCACATGCACCCTCCTCCACAACGAACCTCCACAGGTGAGCGCAATCAGAAAGATTAACAGCACGTGCCACAAGTTCCAAGCAATAAGAGAGGCTCAGTCATTCCACGTCATGCAGCAGATCTGAGGACATGCACATGCACTAAGGAGGCACACAAGCACAAACACGTGGGGAAAAAGGACTCAGAAGGGCTACCGGTGAGCTCAGGACACACCAGTATGATGACTTGCCTGATTTTGTGCACTTGCCTGATTTTGTGGTCATTGACAACAGAATTCTTCACAGTCTGAAGAAACATGCATCTAAACTTCATACTTAGTACCATGTTTTTGTACAATGTGAGAACAGCAGCAGTTTACAGAAGCTTGCATAAAATGGGTCTCTACTGATCTCCTGAACTAAAATTGTCACTTGTCCAGAGCTTTGTAATTTGCACTTGTATATTTTTATATTGTTCCAAATAATAACAATAATAATATTTGCTCTTTATACAAGATTTCTTCACATGATATTTTGGATGTCTTTCACCTTCTGTAAAATTTATTGGCATGTGCTTTGTGGTTCATTTGAAATAGTTGGGAATTTGCTTAAATATGCTTACTTTGCTTAAATATGCTTACCTTGCTTACATATGTTTGCCTTGTTTGTTTGTTTATTTACACTGTTTTTTGTGTTTAAAGGTTTTTCACCTTACTTTATTCCTTCATTCATTCCTTTCTACATTCCCTTCAATTCATTGTCACTGGATAAATAAACCTGAGAAAAATGAGAGTGAAATCCTGTGTCTGAAGTCCTTCCTTTTTCGAGTGTGGGAAGCCAATACACTTGACAGTGAAAAACGTTCCTAAAGTATGCCAGAACAAAGACAATCAAGTCGAGCAGTGAAACAGCAGGCTGCATCTTTTTTGGTGATCCAAAGCTTAAAAAGAAACTATTTCTGCAGAAGGTTTAGATCAGAGAAAAAGGATGCAGCTCGGCACCTGCATTAGATGCCTTGAAGTCCACAACGGCAACTACTGCGGAAACACTACTTACCTCTGTGGGAATCTAAAGTGCAAAGGCCAACACCACTATTTCTCTGTCCAGTTGCCAGACCCCAGTCCAAGAGACCATCCAGGTCCAGTCCAGGAAAAGCTGAAGGCACAAGATACACCGAAGCCCAAGAAGAGTTTCTCTCCAAACTTTCACCTGAGCTGGCACAACAGTGTCGAGACGCCTTCTACAACGTCACGTCCAGGGCATACAACTCTACTGCAACTGAGAGAGGGCTTCTGGAGGACAGCGACTTGAACGAACACCCAGTAATTGGCACCCTCATTGATTTAGCATCAGACACAAACTATATATCACAAAGCTGCAAGAAAATGGAACCTTTCCTCCCACTTTGATCAGAGTAGACCAGGGGTGGGCAAATCTGGTCCTGGAGGGCCGGTGTCCAGCACAGTTTGTTGGTAGTCCTACTCAAACACATTCAGTAATGCTGACAATTAACTGGCAAGTTGAACCAGGTGTTTCTGAGGAGGGAAACCACCAAAACATGCTGGACTATGGCCCTCCAGGACCGGCTTTGCCCACCCCTGGAGTAGACCCAGGGCTTCATGAAGAATCCTTCAGTTCTAAGGATCTGCTCAATGTTGGATGTGAGGACTTTAAGGTGGTTGAGGTTGTTGTGAGAGGTGAAAATGTCAACATATGCATCTTCTGTGAAAAAAATGCCTCCTAGTCAGAACTTACTGAGTAAAGTAGTAAGAAGTCAAACCCCAGATCCACTTACTAGACAAGAATTGTTAAGTCAAATCTCTGGCCTTCACGATCCACTCAGGTACTGTATAGAAGACACCTGGGATGCTGCCTTGTCCAAAGAATTCTGAGAAGATGCCATCAAGCTCCTCGAAGGGTACGCTAATCTGAGCCAACTCAGATTCACCAGACCCTGACACCACCCGATCCATGTGAAAGACCAAGTGGCATCACCTTCTCTGACAGCAGTGAGCATGCATATGGCGCTGTGCTGTACCTGCGCTGGAACTGCAGCCATGGTGTTGTTGTGAGACTAGTTGTGTCCAAAGTCAAACTGAGTCAAACTACAGAGGTGACCCTGTGAAGGCGGAGTTGTGCGGAGCAGTTTTTGCAGCCCTGTTGAAAAACTACTTCCAGAAACACTGCCGAATTGAGGTTGAAAGGTGGTTCCACCTTGTTGATAGTAAGACCACCTTGGGCACCATACAGCGTGAGAGTTGGTGAGATACAGAACACCATTGATGTCCAAGATTGGCTGTGGATACCAGGGTCACTGAACATTGCAGATATCATTACTAGAGGGTCAAGTCCTGATGACCTAACTGAGGAATCCAAATGGCAGCCAGGTCCAAAGTTCCTACAACTTCCTGAAAGTGAGTGGCCAAAGAAGTCAGCCAAATCGCTGCACAAGCAAGAGTCAATATCATAAAAATACAGAAGAAAGAATTTGTTGCAGTACTCACCCTCAGTCAACGGAAAGCGCAAGATCTAATCACAGTTCAGGAAACAATCCAAGTCCAGGAAACCACCAGCAGTAGCAGCGGTCCAAAAGCTATTGGACGAAAGGTATTTTAGCAAGTTAAGGTGGCTGGTCGGGACAATAGCATGGACTTGGAGAGCAGCAAAGAAGTTCCTCTGTGGCAAGATTGGAGACAAAGAAAAGTGGGAGGCAGTACCTTCATCTGGTGTTATCAGTCCTCGAAAGAGAAGACGTGTTTAGAGACCTATGCATTGTAACTCGAGAGTGTACACTTTCCAAACACAACAATGGACAGACTGGTTGTCTACCAGACCAATCAAATACCTATCAAATGGTCCTTCAAAGAGAACCATAAAGCTCTTCCACTACTGCCTTTCCATTCCTGGATCTCCACACTCCTAGCCTGAGAGACACACAGTGAGGGACATGATGGAATGGCAGGAACTTTGCTGCAGATGCGAAAGAAAGCATGGGTCATCAAAGGAAGAATCCTTGTCCAAAAAATTTGTTGACAAATGTGTCCTCTGCTATAAGGCAAAAGCAAAAACCTGTCAGCAAATAATGGGAAACTTACCTGAAGGAGGTCAAGGCCAGCTGCACCATTTCAATTCACAGCCGTTGGCTTGTTAGAACTATACCAAGTGAAGGATGATGTTAAGAGGAGAGTGAGCATGAAAGTATGGGGAGTGCTCTTCTGTTGCATGTCAAGCCGAGCCATCCATGTTGAACTGGCAAACATCCATCCGAGGCCATCCCCAAAAGGTTTGGGGTCTCATTTATAACCGTTGTGCGTATATGTGCACAAACTCTAACTCATGTGTGTGAACATTTTGGAAGAAAAAAATTTGACTGCAGGTGAAGAGAATCAAAACATTTTCTGTCATGTGTACAGTACAGATTACGTTTCTTTGTGCAATTAAATTCTTTTTTTATTTTTTCCACACACAAATGCTGAGGATAGGTTAAGCAATTTAGTTTTTAAATAAAACAAAATTGGAACAAAAGTATATAAAATACAGTAATAAAATTACTAAGTGTGACGTGCAGATGTGGATAATACTGTGCATTTGCAAATGAAGGAAATGTGCAAAGGAGCAATAATTACAGTATGTGCAAAAATGACAGTAAGAGAGTGAACATTCAGTCACATATTTATAATAGTGAATACATATATAAAGTAAAATACCTAATTCGTCTCGATTCTTAATTTAATCTACACGTTGTGCCACAACTGTTTAAAAGTAAATGGATAAGTGGTGGCTGTGAATGGTTAAGTGGTGGCAAGTATGACAATCACTGATTGCTGAAAACACAAATACTGCAATCACATTCATGCGTAATGTAGCATAATGGATGCGCTTGCATTGTTAGAGGATTATGCCAAAGGCCATTTATGCTATAAGAATTTTTTGGCCAATGATGATGACTGGCTCATAAGTCAATTTAAATTACCTAAATGTGTGCTTTTGGAGCTTTGCGTTGAACTGGGTCCAACGAACCCGACGGAACCGTGCAATCCCGGTACAAATACAGGTAATAACGACCCTGGGTTTCCGTGGAACTGGCTGTTACCAATGGGAATAATAATATTATTCAATAATATAATAACAATAATGTAGCTAGTTTATTCTAAAACAAGTGTAGTTGTTTAGTTTGTTCTAAGTCTGGGATTTCAAAATGATTACAAGATTAATTAAGTTCCCTTACACAGGCCAACATCAAATGGCAATTTTTTTTTAAGGATTACTTTTAAATCTGACAATTTTTTCATTTCGGGCACCGACCTGTTGGCAGCACTTTTGTCACCCAGTTTGTCACCCCTCTACTGTGACCAGCAAACAAAATGTGTTTTCGGTTTTCAACTTCACCCACAAGCGCATCTATTTCGATCTCAGAGAAATTTCTCTTCTTAGTTTTCCCTTCGGTTGCCATGACACTTTTTTCAGGTTCACTTAAATATGAGATGATTTGCATTTACCACGTATGGTTGAACAGGGGCATGTCAAGGGCGGAATGTGCAGCAAAATCCACGTGCGAACAATCCCACATAGGGTGTGATTTATAGAGCTGAGTTGTGCGTGCGCACATGTTCATAAATCTGACTTTTCCTTTGCGTACGCCATTTTCATCTTTTGGTCGTACGTACACATTCAGTATGAGTTCTACGCAAAGTTTTATAAATGAGACCCCTGGTCTGATCCGGGTACAAATTTTATAAGAGCAAAACCTGTCCTGGAAGAGATGTACATTTACCTGAGACAACAACACAAACACAAAATGTCACTTGAAGAATATGATGCCAAGAATAGGACCTGCTGGACGTGGAGAATCCTTCCGGCCAACTCACCGCACCAGTATGGTGCTGCCGAAGCTGCTGTAAAGGTCACGGTAAGGGCTTTCCAAATCTTGGTAGAAGAGAAGGCCTTAACTTTAGAGAATTTTGATGGTACTCAAGCTAGCTGCCAACGTTGTCAATGAAAGGCCTATTGAGTCGTGAAGACCACATTCAGTACATTACACCAAACACCCTTGGTCGAGCCACGCAGAGTGGAGACTTTAAGACATTTGATAACACCACCTACCTATACAAAAGGGTTAGCTATTTTTGGAAGTCCTAGAGCCAACTTGCAGGTCCAAACCTGTTTGTCCGCAGTAAATGGCATATTGCCATTGGTGACATCGTGTGGCTCTGTGATCAAAATGCACTTCGAGGGCAGTTTAAGCTAGCAAGTGTCATCAGTGTGAGTGCAGATTCCAAAGGTGTCGTCCGGGATGTCCATGTGAAAGTCTCTCCAAGTGGGGGTGTTCAAGTAACAACTCAGAGTCAAAGAATCTGGATCCAAAGAGAAATACACTCAACAAAAATATAAACGCAACACCTTTGTTCCTGCTCCGATTTTTCATGAGATGGACTGAAAGATCTAAAATTCATTACAGATACACAATATTACCATTTCTCTCAAACATTGTTCACAAATCAGTCTAAATGTGT
>JBBMFX010033896.1:0-11871 GCA_037832545.1 Rhabdalestes septentrionalis
CTCCACATGTGTCCATTCATATTTTTGGTGCCTTCATTGAGAATCTACCAATGGAAATGGTCATGAAAAAAAAAAAAAACATTGAATGAGAAGGTGTGTCCAAACTTTTGGACTGTACTGTATATAAACAAACTGTAAAAAGATTGGACACGCCTTATCTTTCAATTTTTTGTCTTTGTTTTTTACTATTTCTGAGTGATTTCTACATTATTATTGAAAACAAATAAAATGATGAAACAACACATGGATTTATGCATCAAACAAAAAAAGTTTTTGTTTTGCAATAAGGTAAATATGGACTGATGTTTCTTTTTACTTAGTTAAGTGGTTCTTGCCATAATGTGGAGTAGATCCGTAGTGGAATAGGATCACCAACTGTGTACCAAACCGACCATCACCACTGATGATCTCAAATACATTCAGAAGGCAGGAAATTCCACTAATGAACTTTTGACGAAAACACCTGTTAATTAAACACCATTCCAGGTTAATGAATGTGACTGAAAAATGCCAAGAGTGTGCAAATCTGTCATCAGAGCAATAGGGGATGTTTTCAATATTAATCTATAATGTAACCAATAATAAAACCTAAAAAATTCGTTGAATGAGAGGGTGTGTCCAAACTTTTATCTGTTGTGATGTGTGAACTCACCACACAGTGTGAACAATGTGAATTCCTTTCTCTGCTTGGGAGTTGCCACTGTGGAGCAGTGTGTGGAACCCTTGCTCAACCAGTAGGGTTGGGATTCAAACCCTCAACATTTGGATGACAGGGCCAATTCCTTAACCACTAGGCCATATATATACAGTTATATTCTGTGTTATTGCCTGGCCTGTTGTTTGAGTACATTGACATATATCAGCTGTGTGCATGCAAAGTCTCGTCCTTTTAGGGGGTGGGGGTGTTTGGAAACCCCTTTTGAATCTTGAATCTTTCGAAAGAAAGAATCCACTCCACTTAATCGATAGGAGACCACACAATACTGGAAATCCACTCCAGGTTTGTCTTCAACTCACCACATGCAAGGGAAGCAAATCGTCAGAGCACAGACGGGCTGCTCGGGTTTTAGTGATTCTATCAATTTACTGGAGTGGAAACTTTTGTGAAAAATTCAAGATTGGGTGAACAAATTATTTATGTAAATGTGGGGGCTCCAAACGAATAATTATGAAATGTGAGGGGGACACGATCTTTCAGCCATGCACAGTTCATCTCAGTTTGGCTATTGTCACGGTTGAGGCTGCGAGGCCCCGACTGTAATTTACCTCTTAGAACGCAGGGCTGGCAGGGACGGACAAGAGACCAGGGATCCACGAGGAAAGGATTTTATTTATGAACAAAAACAAACAAGAAAAGAAAGGAGGCACAGTGGCCGGTAGGAAAAACAGACTAAACTGGGAAACACACAGGGAAACGAGGAGACGCCACGGGGTACTGAGGCGACGGACACATAAGGTGGAACTAACAGAAACTGACTTAAATACAAACTAATTGAGAATTCAAACACGAAACAGAAGACACAAAAGAGAGGTGGAACTAATGATAACCGAGGTGCACACAGAATACACAGACATGTGATACACAAACCAAAACAGAACTAACATGTCAAAATAAGAGTCCGTGAACACAAACGTGAAAAAAAACCCAAACATAAAAGCAGTGGGGAAAAAGGTCACCACTGACCGAACCGTGACAGGTACACAGTGCATTTTATGTTTTTTAAATAATTTTTATTAGGGGAACACATATACATGTTGTCGTCCAGTTACACAGATCCATGCCTTTGACAGTGATGTAACCTGAATTTTGGTGTTAGTCGAAACACACCCTAGCCTTAGTCACTTATCTACCCTAACACAGCAGCAAAATCGTAATTTGGAACATCAAAACACAAGAAGCTACAGAAAAAGAAATAGACATTATTCTATGCTGTAGTAACAGAAAAAACGAGTGTGAAAACATTTAACGGTCCAAAATGTATTCTACATATTCTATGTATCCTTCCGCCACATGCAACCAAACTAGTTCACCCACATAGTCCATAAGATTGACACTAACATTGTACACTGAAACACTTTTTAAACATCTTCATTTTTTAAACGTTTTTATGGAATGAGTGTTGCTAAACCTGAAACATTGTATGTCGAGACTAAGGAGCCCCTGTAGACGGGTTTTTAGCGCTATAAGATCCTACATAGTTTACAGATTATACCTCATTTTTTGTTATTGAATGTATCTGAATATATTTTACTCATGTGATAATACTTTCTTTTTGTTTCATTTTAATTTCAGATTGTGTTAAAGTCACAGAGAAGGTGTACCACTCGCACAAAAAAGAAGTACACAACGATGTTCATGCCATTCAGAAAAAACTGGTACGAACGTTCGGTTTAAGCATTATTTTTCTTAAATAATCATTTTCAGTAATGATATATGAGGTAATTATTCAGCTTGAAATGAAGTATACATCTCTTTAAGTAGATTCTTTAACATTTTGTTGTCATTAGTCTTGTTGTACATACACACATGGACAAAATTTTTGGTACCCCTGAATTTTTTTCTGAAAATCATATAAAAAGGACTAAAGCTCACTTAGTCCTTGCACTGTGTGTCTGTATGTGCCACACTAAGCATGGACAACAGAAAGAGAAAAATAGAACTGTGTGAGGACCTGAGAACCAAAATTGTGGAAAAATATCAACAATCTCAAGGTTACAAGTCCATCTCCAGAGATCTAGATGTGCCTTTGTCCACAGTGCGCAACATTATCAAGAATTTTACAACCCATGGCACTGTAGCTAATCTCCTTTGGCATGGACGGAAGAGAAAAACTGATGAGAGGTTGCAACCCAGGATAGATGGGGTGGTGGATAAGCAGCTGCAAACAAGTTCCAAAGAAATTCAGTCTGTCCTGCAGGTTCAGGGAGCATCAGTGTCAGCATGCATGTTTAAATAAAAAAAACGCTATGGCAGGAGACCCAGGAGGACCCAGCTGCTGACTTAGAGACATAAAAAAACAAGACTACAGTTTGCCAAAATGTGCTTGAGTAAGCCAAAATCCTTCTGGGAAAATGTCTTGTGAACAGATGAGACCCAGATTGAGCTTTTTGGTAAAGCACATCAGTCTGCTGGAATGAGGCCTAGAGAGAAAATAAAACATTGTGGAGGTTTAATGATGTTTGGGGGTTGTTTTGCTGCCTCTGACACTGCGTGCCTTGACTGTGTGCACGACAGCATGAAATCTGAGGATTCCCAAAGGCTTATGGGTCGCACTATAGGGCCCAGTGTCAGAGAGCTGGGTTTGCGTCCGAGATCTTGGGTCTTCCAGCAGGACAACGACCCCAAAAATACTTCAGAAAGCTCCAGGAATGGATGGAACAAAGTGCTGGAGAGTTCTGAAGTGGCCAGCAATGAGAACAGATCTAAATCCCATTGAACACCTGTGGAGAGATTTTAAAATTGCTGTTGGTAAAAGATACCCTTCTAATATGAGAGACCTGAAGCAGTTTGCAAAGGAAGAGTGTCCAAAATTCCAGGTGAGAGGTGTAAGAATCTTATTGAGGGTTATAGGGAGAGACTGATTTCAGGTTTTTTTTCCAAAAGGTGTGCAACCAAATATTGTCTTAAGGGTGCCTATAATTTTGTCCAGCCAATGTTTTGTGTGACATTATGTCAAATTAGTTTTTTCCCCCTCCTGTTTTTGTTTTGTTCCAATACACACAACGGAAATAAATATGTGTAAAGCAAAAAACATGTTAATGGGATACCAACAATTTTTTCCACATGTGAATTTGCATTTTAAATGTATTATTCATGTTTACTCAGTTTGAACGAGGTCAAATCATTTTTAAAAAGGGACTTCACACTCTCTCCTTGTTCACAGGAAGCCAAAAACGACATCAGTCATCATTTGAGTTCACTCAGTCTCGACTCTAACGCAGGAAATGGTAAATCTCATTCCCCTGCGTCTCTTCAGCAACCATTTGAACTTAAATCTGATGACTGGCAGAAGGGGCAGAACTTTTTATTCGCAGCATTCCCCTTAAACGTGATTATTCATTAGAATAATGAGCTTAACTAGAGATGTGCCAACTATAATATTACACCCTTGTCTGGAGACATTTTATATTTCTCTATTTTAAAAAGGCTTTGAAATTAAATGTGTAGTTAAATTTTGTTCATTTTCGACCACCAGAAATGGTCAAAATGGCCATATTTGTTTTAAATTTACTTCCATTATTAGTTCTTTTCCACATGAAGCAAGGGATCACACCAATATTGACCATCATTTTAGACTTAACATTTAATTAATATGATGTTCAGGCCCATCCTCATCAAGCTCTATGAATATTTGTTCATTTTGAAACAGAAGCCACCTCATTGAATAGGAATGCAAAGGCCTGAATACTTAATTGCAACAAGCTTACCTTGGTGTTTACAGTCAAACACAAAAGACAGAATTACAACACAACAGGTACATATAACAAATACATATTATGATGAGCCAAGCAAAAATAAAGTGACTAGTTGTATTAAGTCTCATGGCATTCAGAATCTGGTTATAAAATGTGCTGGGTAAAGAATATGTATTTTTTTTGTGTTTTCCCTGCTCCCAACATACCTGATTCAATGAATCAGGTCTCTGAATTCATTATGTTGAGGCAGTGAAAGCACCAAAATGTGTAAGGCGCTGGTCCCCTAGCACTAGCATTAAGGAACACTGGCACAAGTTAAAATCAAGCATCATACACTATTAAAACATGTACAGTACCAGTCAAAAGTTTGGACACACCTTCTCATTCAACGATTTCCATTGTTTTTATTACCTGTTGCTCTGATGATGGCTTTGCACACTCATGGCATTTTTTCAATCAGATTCATGAGGAATCGACCTGCAATGGTGTTTAATTAACAGGTGATTGTTCATCAAGAGTTCATAGGTGCAGTTTCTTGCCTTCTTAATGTGTTTGGGACCATCATATTGGATGGTCGGGTTGGTACACAGAATAATATTCCACTAATATTCCAATAATATTCCACTATGTTTCTACTCCACATTATGGCAAGAACCATTTAAAAAGAAACAGCAGTTGATCATTAACTTCTTACAAAACTTTCTAGTTTGTTTAACTCTTTTTTGTTTACTGCAGAATTCCATGCATTTCTTCATCTTATTTTTTGTTTTCAGTATTAATCTACAATGTAGAAAATGAAACAAATGCAGAAATAAAAATTAATGATAAGGTGTATCCAAACGCACACAGCAGTGTGCACAGCAGTGTTTGATTCCTGTCATCTGATTGGTCTCTCTTTGTTTCATCCTTGAAGGATGCCTTAAAGCAAACTCAATTCAAGACTCAAATCAAGTGAAGACTGAGCCAGCTCCTGCACAGGTATTCATCTCTAAAAGGGGAAGGTTCACAGAGGGAAGTTTCTCTTGTTGTAAATGTATAATAGTCTATTGTTCTGTTATTTTTTAGGAAGCAAGCAGAATTACAGTCTCAAGGCCAAAAGAGCCATCTTTACCAGATTCTATTCGCAAACCAGCTCCCAAAGCACAGCTCGCCAATCATAGACCTCCAGGGACCCAGGTCTGGGATTAAGCCTTGTCACTGTTATGATGTTTGATAAACTTGTAATTGTGTAAAAGGATGCATTTTTCAACCTGATAAGTCACATCTGTGTTGTACGTTTGTTGGCCATATTCCTGGTCATAGACAAAAACAGAAAAGCCTCTTTGACTTCAAAAATGAGGGTTTGAGCCAAAAGGACGGAAAATAAGTCCAATGTGTGGACTTATTTTCTGTCCACACATTGATATTCTTTGGAATTATGACACAGATGTGATAGATTAAGCTGGAAAACATTGTTACATTATATTACATGATATAAAGCAATCTATTTGAATCCAGAATGCAACTTCAGAATGTAAACATTTGTTATTTTTGCCCCCTACCAGCGGCAATTCTCAACACCACAACCAGGTGAGTGTCTATCCATCTTATAAACGATATGCCCGCCTCTGTGGAGCAAATCAAACTAATTTTCTCTCTCCTAAATGGGAACTGAACCCTGCAGCCTAGAAATGTACAGACTTCTGTTTTTTTCTCCATACATCCTCCTAGGTGGTGCACGCATCTACCTTTCCAATGTTAGTGGAGTACAGATCGGCAAAAACAACTACATGCACATAAGCTCTCCACAAGAGAGTCAGCGGCGGAGGCACCCCACGGCACCCCCTCATTTTCCAAACTCCCATCAACCTTCTAAATGACAACCTCCTCAGCCAAAACAGTAACAACATTTTTTGGACTCTATTTGCTGCCTCATCAAGATCTGCATTATTTAACCATGAGAAACGTTCACATCACATCATTTCCGTTTCATTTCCTGTTTTTTTTATTATTATGTTACAAATGTTGCTCAGATCCAGTCTTGATGGCTCATAAGTATCCTGGTATCACTTACGAATGGTTAAAAGGAGTCCCTTAATGGTTATTAATTTGTTCATAAATGTATTATGCCTGTAATTGAGGGAGTTCAACTTGTGACCTGTGCTCATTGGTTCGAATCCCAGTTCTGCAAGTGGCAACACTGTGATCCAAACTTAATGGCTCATAAGTATCCTGCTATCACTTACGAATGGTTTAAAAGGAGTCCATTAACGGTTATTAATTAGTTTATCAAATAATCTTATACCTGGGTCTCAGGGAGTTCCGCCTGTGATCAGAAGGTCAGTGGTTCCAATCCCAGGTCTGTCAGTGGCACAACTGAAACAAGGTACTGTTCCCACACACTGTGGTGCTGGCTGCTGCCCACTGCTTCACTTGGTGAATTGGTTGAATGCAGTGAAAGAACTTCAGCCAGTTCACACTGTGTACTGCACTACTGCTGTTGGGGGGCCTTTCACTTTTATTTATTTTTCCTCTTTAGAAATGGGAACATATGTGGAGAATCTGGTTGTTTCATGTAGAGGCCTAATACAGTCATAAATGTGGACTTGGCAGCAACAGTCACCGGCTGCCCTATTTATTTGTGGTATTTATCCATACCTATTAGGAAACCATTTATAAAATGGTGTGCCTTTTCTCTGTGTTATCATGTAACTTTGGGGGGTTCTAAATGGACCATAGGTGTGAGTGTGTAAGTAAATGGTGTGTGTGCCCTGTGGTGGACTGGCACTCTGCCCAGGGTGAGTGCCTGATGCCTGTAGAGCTCAGGATAGGATCCGGGTACCTGCAACCATAGGAACCCTAGCTGTTACAGAAACTTTAAGAGTGAAAGATTAATACCTGGGAGGTTGACTTTAATGGACTTTGACAATTTCATCTCAAACATTCTCCAGGAAGGACAAAAAAGAGAAGTTTAATGCTGCTTTACACTGTTCTGTTTACTGGAGCTATGAGGCTGGGAAGGTATTAGGTACACAGTATAGCTTGATAACTTTCTATTATATTAACCTTGTAGCTTCAGTATAGAACCAATTAAATGAACCTTGACACCAAATGTCTTGGCCCATAATTGTTTTGGGAAAAGGTACATCTGTTTTCTGGATTAACCATTCATTTAAAGCCCACTAGCATCTAGCGGGCCACTGTTACAACATGATTTCCCATTGAAGTCCATTCAAAAGCCAATTATGGTTTTGAGCAATTCTTTATTGGTACCTTTTACTCTGTGATACTTACATAACTAACATATCAGTTTCTCATTAAATAGTCCTTTTTAACATGTTTTAATCTTTTAAAATATGTATATCCTCTGACAAATCCATTTTCAGCAGAGAACATTTTTGATATTAAGGACTGCATGTGGTTTATTTTAGGAAGTATTGTGCGTTAAGCTTTTTTACGAATTATGATCTGATTTTTGTTTTAATTGAAAGTTATACGGGTGCTCTGCTGATATGCTACTGTGCAAATGGTGCTTTTGTCAAAAGTTCTCTATTAAAAGCTACTCTTTTAAACAGGTGTGATGCCTTTTACTCTCTACAGGCCCTGTATGTACCCATAGAAAATAAATTTGCCCTATAGAGTTATAAAGTTGAAAGCAGTTAAATATTTAGTAGGTGCAAAACCCTCCTCTTGAGTAGCAGCCTCATATAGCATTGATGCTAATGAACAACGACATCACGCGTGGTGTAGTCAGCAGGATGCTGGCACTCCGTCCTCCAGCTCCCCCATCTGCCACCGGAATCTCACAGATCAGCATCGTGCCTACATGGGATTTGATATCCCAGCGACCTCGAACAAAATTGGGTTCGAGGGTGTTCCTGACTACAAGAAGGAACAGCTTGAAGCAAAGTAGACTGTTACCTACACAAGATTTGCTTCTTAGCATGTGAGTACAAAAAATGATTCATGGCTTAGTTTACTTTTAGATATTTGCATCTAATTTATTTTTAGAATTGATTTATTAATTGTGAAAACAATTAAATGTAATCAGTTGAAACATGAGGATCAAGCAAGATTCATTTAGTTAAAATGTATGAGATTATTTACATCAGGTTTATTTAAAGATTTATGAAAAATAGAAAAATCGGTCATTGGCTATTCAAATCACATCGGGTTTATTGGTATTATTGCATAACTCTCTTTCTTAATTGTTTTCTTTACATGTGACTGACAAATATGCAGTGCATACAGTTAATTGGCCTGTTTATGTTCAATCTAAGTAATTCAAATGGATGGAAATTTTATTTGCAATTGAAAAACATAAATCTTTGGAATTGGGCCAAATATTTCTGAGAGTGCACCACACAAGTTTTCTGAAGAGCCATCTAATCAAAGGACAGGGCATTCAAAGAGGACATTCCAGCGATTGTACATGAATAATATTCATGTGATGATAGTGGATGGTTCTTTGCAACATTTTTGTCAATGATTTGTGCAAAAGACTACATGTTAGCAAGTTTCTGTAGCAAATGCTCTCCCTAGAGCTGAATATCGCTATCAGGAACCAAGTAGAGACCTCTACTTTATATCTAAGCATTCAGTTTGGCTTCCGTGTAAGGTGCCATACCCCCCACTGGCTAAACAGGACACAAAGAATGGGGCCGATGTCAGAACAAGTATCAGAACTTTAATATGTGTGACCATAGCCAAGATTTACATTGGAACCAGCAGTCCTTTGGCAAGCTGAGCAAAGGAATATATCTGGCTCTCTTCTGACCCGATCTGCCAGAGGAACAGATGGCGACAGTGATAATAAATAGAATCGAGTCTGTGGCCATGTACCCACCTGTGTCCATTTGCACTTTGATCTTAATAAAATGGCCGCATCAGTCACTGGACACAGGTTTTGTCTGAATGTCTCTGCAATCAGCAATTGAAGATAGAAGATAGCATGTTCAGTTGTACTAGCAATTGAAGATATGTGTTGTAGAAGCCTAGTGGGTAAAACACTTGCCTGTGAATCTGAAGTCGCAGGTTTAAACCCAAACACTTTCTACCATTGCATCCTTGAGCAAGACACTTAACCCACAGCTGCTCCAAGGGGACTGTCCCTGTACCTAATAACTATAAGTTGCTGGATAAAAGCATCAGCCAAATGCCCCAATTAACTTTAAGCCATGCATGATGATGATGATAATGAACACACATTGAAATCACCAGCACAAGACAGAAAAGAAGTGAAAGGTACATCAAGACTTTTCAGAGATTAGACATGGGATTCCATTGGACCCGTTAGATGCTTTTTAGAATCACCCATTAAAACACGTTCTTGCTGTACAGATTCAGTTCAGCTCTCCTTCATCATGGGCCTTCTATAAAGGGAAGACAAGAAACCCAGAGAAGGTGGAGTACTTCCAGCCACCCATCAGGTTTCCTCGCTCAAGTTTGAGGTAGGCCTTGTCCCCTCTCTCCATGGTCACCAGCCCTGCGTTGGTCGCTGCCTCACGTGTCACGTCCTGGTCTCCCGCAAATGCCGATATCACAGGCCAGCCATTCAACACCAGACTTACCTAAGGTGAGACAGACAGAAAAGTCTAATTTATTTGTATAGCCCGTTATCATACACAAATGTCATTCAATGTACATAAAAATAATATGAGAATTGCAGCTATTTAGAAGAAGATGGAGGAGAATAGGGCGCTTTTATCAGCTTTTAATACTACAGTTAGTGCAGACCTGATTCTGATGGGCGGTTGGTTTGACAGCATAGTGGATAAACATCATTTCATCAGATTTTTCTCCGCTAGCTGAGCAACACCTGCAGATCTAAGTGTCGCACCAGGAATGTACAACTCAGACATATCAGAGATTTATTGAGAGCCCAAATGATTGGAGACTTGCTTTGAAATCAATTCTGTATTAAACTGAGAGCCAGGGAGTTCTGATCTGAAGGTTGTGGGGTCAAATTCCAGGACTGCCAGTGGCACCACTGAGATAGCCTTGGAGCAAGGTTCCCCAAGTGCTGCGGCACTGGCTGCCCACTGTTTCTCTCAGTTAATAATCAGTGGGATTACATTGCAGTGTATGGTGTGCTGTGGTGTGCTTACACTCTACTGGGTTGTAATACCATATCGTCACTGTGTCATCAAAATTGGTATAAATACTTTAAACACTTTTCATTGTTAATGATATTCTTAATAATTTCTACATTTTACAGACCCACGTGGAGACTGACCAATTGTAAGGATTTATGAAAAAAACAGCAAAGACCAAAAGTGGAGTTACGAGGTTTCCGCTGGTCAGCGACGATATATAGTTTTATGCAGGGGCGTAGTGCCAAAATCTGGACCCTATGAACAAGCAGTGGCCATTGGCCCCATAAGCTCGAGGTTCACAACTACCTACAACCTCAGGGGCCCTCCCACCACTTGGGGCCCTGGTAATTTAGTCTTTTCATCCAGTTATGACCCCTGGTTTAATGCCTTACCTGTATTGTCTGCCTGTTATAAACTTTAACCACATGGAAGCTGAAGCTGTAGACCCCTTTCCTGGGTGCCAGAAAGATGCTCCTCGCAGGGTCAAAATGACTACCAACATTCACCAAGACCTTACGTTTAAGACACAGAGCACATGGTGGTTAGGTGAGTTGGCTTGGCATTCATTGCTTTGCTGGTCAACTAGTTTGCAACCATTTCTACAAGTTCTTTAACAGCTTATTCAATTAGTTCCATCCACACCTCATCTATGCATCCATCCATTGAACCATTAATCCTCCCAAATCCATTTATCCATTACCCATCAATCTACACTTCCATCTTCCATCCATCCATCCATCCATCCATCCACACCACAATCAATTATTTTCCTTTTTATCACCAACCTGGTCGAAGTAAATGGTCATCGTCCGGTTGCTCATCTCTGATGGTTCATGGTTTGTGTTGCGAATGGCGGAAAAGGCCACTCGTCCGGTGCCGGAGCGCACCGACATGCCAAGCGCATTGCTGGTTGGCTCCGTGGTAGGAGTTGAATCACACACAACCAAACACTTCCCTTCTAGAACAATGGGCTCAGTGTCATTCTGGGCTCTCACCACCCAGGGAGACTGAAGAACGAACCCGGCCAGAACCAGGACAAGGCGACAGAATGCAGGCCTGTCCATCTCCTTGAAGTGATGTAGCATTTGACAAACTAGCTTTCAAAATTGTGGGCAAATGCATTAATGAGTTAAAGCTAAATGCCGGGCTACAGTTCAGAGTTCCTGCTTTGATAGGGATAGTTTTTTGCTACTTATTTATTCATCACATTCATAGAAGTTGATTCCCTCTCCTCCTTTCTTCTGGTCCTGGTTCAGATGGACAAGTTTTTCAGGAAAATTAAGTTGGCAGAGTAAAACAGAAGAAGAGGAAGAGAGAGAGAGAGAGAGAGAGAGAGAGAGAGAGAGAGAGAGAGAGAGAGAGAGAGAGAGAGAGAGAGAGA
>JBBMFX010033928.1:5541-25983 GCA_037832545.1 Rhabdalestes septentrionalis
CCCCACCCCCCCATCCCTGCCACCACCCCTCCATCCCTGCCACCACCCCTCACCCCCCTGTGTGCTACGCGCCTGCTTGGATCCAGGCACACATGTCTTGAGTGGCCTAGGTTGAGTGGAAATGTAGAGCGCTGAGGCCTCTAGAGAGTACACATAGCTTTATATTTTACTTTGATTCACTTTTTTCGTGCAAAAATACTATTTCCTGTCTTTCAGGCTGTCTTTTCTTTGGTATACTGAGTAGACTAAAAGAAAGAAATGGGAACAAATGTTATACAGCGACAGGCTGAAAAGTGCCTGATGACACAGGGGGTCTAGATAAAGGAATTCCAACAACTCAACATTCAGAGCCACCAGTATACTGATCACTGCCTGATCATCTGAAATCATCTGCACCTGTTTCTTCACTGGTTCAGGACTTAAGTAATGTGGTTTTTGTTCTGCTTGAATGATTCATATGTAGGTCACTGTGTGGCTCAACAAACAAAAACATTCCTATGGAAGCAAAATACGAACCTTCTTATAACCTTCTTTTAAAAGTAATGCTTTAAACTTGGCCAATAAATTGTAATCTATTGCAAATAAATGAAACTGCAAGTTTGACCCTCAGTGATCTTTCCTCTATTCACAGAACAATCAAAATGTAACATCTTAAAAAGGAATTCATTTTTTCTTACTGCTTTGATCTTTATTTGCCTCTGATCATCAGACCTTCAGATAAACCATAAGATCGAAAATAAATCTTACAAATGAACCCGAAATTAGTGATCAAATTCAAGTTAAACCATTTCGAGATACATTTGGAGATACTTAGTTCTCCTAAAGATTTCAATAATCTTTAAAAAAAAAGATGATTCATTTCTGATAAGACAAAGAGAAGACTGTTGTGACCACTAAAAAATCCTGGATTTTTTAAATTTGTATTTACTCTCATGATTTAAACTATTAAATGCTCTTTGCCCAGATAATTAGATTTTGTGCACAACCTCCACATCTCTCGACTGGGTCATTATGTGATTTTTTGGAAGCTTGATGCATTTTTGAGGGATTAATTATGAGATTATTGAATTGCCTCACTGAAAGTTGATCATTGCACTGATGAAGGACACTGTGTGTGTTCCAAATAATTTGTCTGGAAGTTCATTTATGATGTTTGTGTGCCATTAAAGAGTCATATATCATTTTACATCATTTACTTTAACTCAGCATCATTTATTATCATACAGACTGTTTTGGTTGCTGTTATCTATATAAAGGAGGTCTGTTGGTTGCAACGTGCCATAACACTGTCCCACTTGCAAAGTAGTTCATAAAACACACAATCTTACTGAGGTTGCCCAAACTTTGGATGCTAAAACTTGCATTTGCACTTAATTGCAAACTTGTCACTTCTAGTTTAGAGTCTATATTTATTGTTTTTTTAATATAGGTGTATTCTATGTGTCTTTTTGCCTTGCCGTCCCATCTCACTGTAGGTAGCTAAGATGACAATAAATTTCACTTTGACTTTGAATTCAGCAGTATTTTCTCTGTAATGTATTGATTGTAACCTCACTCACACAAATGCTGCTATATGTTGCACTGTCTCCTATAGAGAGACGACTTATCACACTGTGTACATGTTCACAGCTCCTGATGACAAGTGAGTAACCTTGAATCGTATCCCTTAATAAATATACTTATGGTGCAAAACTAATCACTCTGGAAGGTTTACATCCTGTTTACACTATACTGTTTCATTACTTTATTGTCTATTTATTGTATTGTTTAAAATGTACATCCCATTCACACTATACTGTTACATTATGCACTGTTACATTGTTATATATTATTATAAACACTGTATTGTTTATTTATTGTATTGTCTCTGTCATTACTTTCTTAACTTGCTGGATGTTGAATATTGCTATGTGTTGCACCATGGCCCATGGAAAAACATCTCCTCACACTTGCAGTTCACAGCTGCTAATGACAATAAAGCAACCTTGAACATTCAGAACATCCTCACCCCACACAGAAAAGACCCTCGGCCACCTAAGCGGGAGTCAATCTACTTGCTAAAAGATGTCACCCGTGTGCCACCCCTATTTCAAACTCAATTATTTCAAATAAATCGAGTGAAAATTCTCTCTTTCTACTTTTCCACTTTTCTCACTCTTTGTACAGTCTTTTCTTTATCTCAGCGCCGTGTTCAAGGCCGTAGCAGAAACGCGAGAGATCAGGAGCAGTGCGAAGCTCGCAGGGTGGAGCGGAATGAACCTCATTACTCAGGCAACTCGAATGCAAGCAGTTTCTGACCATTAAAGCACTTCAAGCATGCTTATATAAGCAGTTGATGGCAGGGATGAGATGCTGTCTTTTAGGATAAATGTGCAAGGCTAGGCAAAAAACGCCCATAGCGCCAGCATTTTAAGAAAAAACCTTACACCTCAGTAAGGGAAAAAAAATGTCAGAATGTGTTTATATGGTTAGAATTCATTCGATTCATCTTCAGGTGGTAAAACACTCCGTTCCCATGACACAAAGAGCTGCTCATATGAGAAGGGAAATATCTGAAGCTGACCACAGGGTAAAAGGAGCATTAATGTCATGAGTCATGATGTTCCTTACATTTAATCTGCATTTAATAACAGAGTTTAAAGTGATAAACGAAGACTGATGATAACACCTGCAGCAGTTCAGTGTAGCCTTTTATACTCTGTGTGTGTGTGTTTGTGTGTACTCGCTACAGAGCTTCCAGAGTCCTTGCCTGTAGATGGATGAAGTAGCACTGAAGCACAACCTGGCATGTGAGATGTTGAATTCTTCACTTCACCACAAGTTTACCCCAGCAGTTAACTTTTAAAGAAAGTAAGTTTGTCGGAGTGTAACCTCTAGAACTGCACTATAGGGTCAGCCTGAGTACGAATCTGCTTCTGTTTGATAGAGTTTGAAGTAAAGAAACGAGTTATAACATCTGTAAGCATTGCTGAGAGCACAGCTTAGAGGGCCATGTTGTACATTACCCCATTTTACACTGATCAAAAACACTAAAACTATTGCCCAAGGTTGTGTAAGTCCCCCTTTTGCCATGAACTCCATTAGACCTCTGAAGGCATCAGCTTTATTCACATAGTGCATCCCATGTAAATGACACACACATACGCTGTCTTTCACAAAATGTAGAAGAAAACATTCTGCAGACCATGCCACCTTCTTCCGTTGCTCCATGGTCCAGTTCTAATAATTACATGTCCATTGAAGGACATGGTCCAGTGGTGAACAGGTGTCAGCATGGGTACTCTGAGTGGTCTGCACCTATGCTGCCCAATACACGGCATACTATGATGCACTGTGTGTTCTGATATCAGTGCAGCAAGAACTTCACTTTGTGCTACAGCAGCTCTTCTGTATAATCAGACCAGATGGACTGGCCTTCATGCTCCATGTGTATCAGTGACCCTTGGGGACCCTTGACCCTGTTGCCAGTTCACTGCTTCTTTTTCTTCTGACCACTTTTGTTAGATACAGACCACTGCATAACAGGACCCCCCCCCCAACACACACACACACAAACACACACACACCCCTCCAAGACCTGCCATTTTGGAGACCCAGTCATCCAGCCATCACAGTTCAGCCCTTGTCAGGGTGTGCTCCACAAGGCTGAAGAATGTGCCATTCAGTCAAAACAGCATTTGTGAGGTCAGGTACTGAGGTTGTATTAGAAAGGCCCTTGGCTAACAGTCGTTTTTCCAAACTCGTTCATTTGGGTTGAAATTTGCGCACATAGACTTAAATCTGTTTTTCACTGTATTTGCCTCCATTTCATGCAAAGTTGTGTTGTAAAATCTACCAGTGATCCTGTAGGCTATTTGTAAACGATGCAACCCTAACACCAACAATGACTTGTAAATACATTGGGTATTGAAGCATTCTGCAAGCGCGAAAAAACAAGCATGATTGCAGCATGTTTGAATGGATTTTATGTTGTGATGACTTCATGAAAAGTGAAGTAGGCCAAACTCAGATTCAGACCACCATGCCATTACTCAGAGAACAAGTTTCTACAGCTCGAGTCTGGGGCAAATGACATTCCAGACAATACTTGGCATTGCTCCCATTGAAGCTAAGCTGATGTTCCCTCCAGAGGCTATCTGGAGTTCTATAGGGTGTGATGCAATAGATGCATTATAAGCTACTTAGTAGCTCTGTGAGTTAGTCTTCATCTGGTTTATATCAGTCCTATAAAGAATAATGGCAAATACATATTTACCCTGTAATCCAGATAAGTCTGTTGATTCACACTTTACTTGTAAATGTGTGTCCTTTCTGTTCAATAGACAGGTACCAAAAGTGTATTAATTTAATGTTTGATGGCTGGCGCAGCTAAGTGCTTTGCAATAATGTGAACAGAATGTGCAATTTAGTTTGTTCCCCACAGGCAATTACCCTGACTGTGGGCACTAGTTTTAAAGGAAATTACTGAACACTCAGGTTTGTATGTGGACCTCCATGAATTTAAAAGGCTGTTAAAATATTGTGTATGTATGTATGTATACAATGTACCTCTCTTTCTGACCGAGACAGGCTGAAGAGACAGGTTAACAGAACTGTCAAAGTGACGGGAAATGCTTCTAACCTTAGCCAGAGACAGTCCTCACCTATGAGCCCAATGTAAAACATCTTGAGGGGAATGGGACCTTAATTGGAAGGTATTTGTAAAAAAAAAAAAGTAAAGCATCCAAAGATGAATAAAAGCATGTTTTCTTCTAACCCAGGTCAGAAGGTGTTGGCCAAAAGACATTGATATGGTATTTCCAATTACACTAACAAATTCTAAAAATACAGCTGGGCGAAAATCTTGGCTCCAGGACACGGGGTAATGATACGGACAATAAAAGTTGTCTTTGCACCCGTGCGTTTTGCAGGCTTGTTAGATTGGAGTGTCTTGTCCTTGCTAGAGAGCCTGCAGTGAGTGAAGGTTTCCATTTGCACTTGTTTTGCAGGCTGTCTCATGCAGGGGTCTCATTAGAGAGCGGTTGACCCAGCCAGACCCGAGAGGAGTTCCACAGGGCTAAATCGGACCATTTTTTTTCATCTAAAATCAAGATCATGCCTCAGAAGTGAAAATGGCCATGACTATACTTGGAGTGGTGGGAAATATTTAAAGGGGGTCAGCTTAAAAGAACATTCCAGTGTTGTTTTTTTTTCAATATTACCTCCATCTGCCAAATGTCTGTTATACTGTATATCACACACAATGTCATTTATCATTAGTGTCTGTTAGGGCATTAACAGAAAAGTCAAATTGTGGACTTCAGAGGCACAAATCAAGGCCCTTTGGGAGAAGTCGATTAGTCATGTGTTTTTTTTCCCTCTCTCTGTGCTTGCACTTGTGTACACAATGCAATCCCTGTCTCAGATTTGCTGACACTTACACATATTCCTTGACCACTTATTAAAGTCCCTTCATAAAAAGGGCGGTACCGGTATCTGAACACAAAACGACAACCAGACGAAGGACATGGCAGCAGCGGAGAAAGACACATACCTGCACAACCTGCAAGATCGTCTAACCGTGAGTAATCTGGCCATCATCAAACCTTGTGCGTGAGTGAAAATGTGGGTTCCGGTGGGAATCCTTGCTCTAGTGATACAGCTTTCTTATAGCAAAGAGCAGGACTTACCAACTCTCTCTAACTACTCCAGATTTGGGTTCTTCCATCAAGCTACAGTTGTGAAGTAGCTGCCCTCCATCATAACAGCGTCGGTGTGTGGTTTCCTGCACCTTGGCTTTGAGGGAGGCCCATAGACCTGAACAAAACTCCCTGTTCTTTAATAACATCAAGTGGTCAAAAAGCTTACAGGGCAGTCGTCCTTACATTTTACAATGTCCATAAAAACACAGATATTTTTTAGTTTTTTGTCTATATGTATAATTCTGTAAAAGTATGACCTAGAAGCAGTTATCTCACTGAGGGTCATAACTTACAATTTGAGCGCCCATGCTAATGCCTGTCCTCCTCTGAGATCTCCTACAATGGACATTAGAACTGGACCACGGAGTAAGTGAAGAACATGGCCTGGTTTAATTAGTTAAATTTTTCTTGTTCATGTTGACTCCCGGGTGTGTGGGCGTGTTCCTTTCCTGCAGAAGAGAGGGACCAAGATGCACAATGGGAAGTAGGTTAGGCGGCAGGGGCGGTGTGATGCTCTGGGAGTTGATCTTCCGGGAAACCTTGAATCCTGCATTTATATGGATGTTACTTCAACAACTAAACACTGCAGACCAAGTTCACCTACTCATGGAACACAGTGCCAGTTCCTCTTTATCAAACACTGTTCAGGAGCCATTTGATGAACTCCACTAAGAGTTCAAGGGCACAAAATTCCCCAGATATCAGTTGGATTGAGCTACTGTTGGACATACAGGAAAAACATGTCCAATTCCTAGAGGCCCCATCTTGCAATTTACAGGATCTGCTGCTGGTGCAGAACCACACAATCAACCTACACAATATGAACCAATACAATATTTTATTGTCATGGTTAATTGGTGTGTGTGTATGTGTATGCATATATATATATGCTCCTAATCAGTGTTGAGACTTTCCCAGAATCCATTTATAAAGTGCCCCCTTTACTCTGAACACCACATCACCTCTATCTCCCTTCTCTGACGATTGTTGTGTGCCTCAACGGGTGGTTGGCCACTCACTGGGCTGCGTGAAATATTCATACCCCTTCAGGCTTCTTGTCATCGTGGATTTGACTGCAGTCGCGTCTCCACCCCCTCCTTACTGATGGCAAAACCTTTAGAATACAGGTGGTATCATTTTTCAGGCCTCTTGTCTTCAGCTTCAGCCCCACAGGTTTTAAATGGGGTTTAGGCCAAGGACTAGGATGGTCTTAACGAAAACCTGACTTTGTGGTTACTGAATTATTAATGTGTGGATTTGGACTCAGGATCACAGTCCAGCTGGAGAATCCAACCATGACCCAGTTCTAGCTTTTTATCAGACAGCCAGAATTTTATAAAAATCTCTTTGTCAAGCTTTAAGATTATTTGTCCTATACACAGTTATTCCAGTACAATATGTAATGAAATGAGCCTGTGAATCGACCACAAGCTGTACAATATAGTTACAGTAAATAAAATGGACATTAAATAGACAGGGAGACATTTGAAAAGCCAAAACAAAGGTAATAAAAGATATGGAAAAATGCTTTCCAAATGAACATGATTATAAATATGAACGTTATTACAAACCTGCCATTTTAATATTATATCATTGACTTATGAACATTGTATTCTCTGACGTTGACTTATGCACATTGAAGCCCCAGGGAGCCTAAACCCCTTCTTTGGAGGCAGCTTTATCTTAATCTAGCTTCATTCAAATTTGGTTGCAGGTTTACAGAACACTCAGTTTATCAGTTTTATCATTTTCAACATTTCACACTGTGTTTCCTGAGATTTCCCTTCTTCTAGAAATATGGATTTGTTTTGACAGCAATATGTGAATAATTATGTCCATTTCTAGGGAACGCAGCACTGAGTGCAGGAACAGAACAACAGTGTCAAAGTTTCTGCAAAAAAGAAAAAAGAAAAGCACCATTAATTTTAAGCGAAACTCACTGTAAGAAGTCTTTCCCATGGGATTCATTATTTTCCCAGTGATTGTCTCATACTGGAGTGTTGCACCGAGGTATCAGATGCTGGGCAGGGAATTAAAATATTAAAATTTCACAGATTTCTCCTGTGCCCCCTCCTATCCTCCCACTTGTTTTTAATGGGGCCAAGCTCCTTCGTATAAATCCGCCCTGCGTAATGGCAATTGCGCTCAGTAGATGTAGTTTTGGCTGGCAGGGTCTCTTGCATGCACAAATTAATCAGATGTAATTAAAAGGATTCTGCCAACATTCTGTTCTCGCACGCTTCGCCAGACCAGTGGTGAAAATAAATCAACTCCAAATCAACTCTTACAACTTCAAAATGATAATAAAGCACGCGGCTTGCGGCTATCCAGGAGCTAATAAAGCTGCCACTCTTGTAAACAGAGTGCCGTACGTCATCGGCGGTCATTACCGGTCCCACTGGCCTTTGCCAGTCACCCGTAAACGTTTACACAGCCGCTAATGACGTCCTTTCTTGTTCTTCACTGGGTTTGGAGCTGCGTGACTGAGTAGTGTTTTATCTCATTAGGTTTACATTTTCAAAGGTAAACAGGGCTCCTGAATGATGGTCCTCTCATCTGCAGATCATAAGTTTGGCCTCTGGATGTGGGTCCAAGAGGTCTTCACTCTTCTTGGGTGAGTAGGAAAGCCCTCCCTCTTCCCCATCTCTCAGTATGATAGAAGCTGAAAGCATAACAAAGCCAGCCTGAGTGGCAGTTCTCCTCCAATAGTGTTGATCACTTCACATATCTGGAGGAAGCAGTGCTGGCCTACACAAAAGTGAGGACACATGAACATCAAATAAAATGGGGGGTGGACCTACAGACTGGTACTGTTGAGCACTTTGGTGACTAACGATGTCTCTCATTTCTCTCACATCACTTTTTTATTACTACTTTTATTTACCACATCCCTTCTTAACTCTTTCTTACTTACTTGCTTTGACAGGTGTTGTTTAGGTACCAATGTAAATGTCCACATACCAATAGAAATGTTTCTAATGCCAAAACACAAATTCTTTAAGTAATGTGTCTCCTGACTGGAAGTTTAAAGGCAGGTACTGTTACCTTTTCAAAACACTGATCTAGAAATAAGTATTTGCAGCTAAACATAAAATATACTAAATCCACATCATAAACGCAAGGACAGGGTATCACAGAACTTTTTGAGAACCACTCATATGTCATTAATGTAAATCTTCTAAAAATGATCCTCAAACACAAGCATTATATTATGTGAAGGTTCCATGAATTTGTAAAGGTTTAGAAACCCAATTTAGTGGTTCTCTAGCAATTTGAGAATTAGTAGAACTTTTTCGTTATGCAGGGGTTCTTCAAAATATACAGAAGTTTTTACATTCTCAGATGTCACTAGTTGTTTAGTCTTTGAAAGCATTTCTTCTGTGGCAAAGTGTAATTAACCCTTTTGGGACATTTTGAGGAGTGTATTTCAAATGGTGCCTGACCATCAGCTCTATTTGATTTCAGGCTTTTTCTACTTTTTAATTAAAGTTTTGTACAAATTACTTTAAATAAATGAGTTCAGTTTTATTTTACAAAACTGTACCTGCTTAATCTAAAATCAAAAGCTGAATTCATTTAAAACATTGAAATACAGATGGCACATCCAGTCTAGCTAACACACACCAATATATTGTAACATATACGAAATTAGATAAGGCTAGCTAGCTACCACAACTATGCCAACACAGATCAGGCTAGGTCGCATTCAAAGCCATTGTTAACATTTTTGCAGTGCTAATATACATCTACTGTATATAGCTAACAGAGATAAGCTGCATTATGTACAGTGTTTGAAAATACATAATCAGATCCGGCTAGCTAACATTAGCAAACGCTGCATGCTACCAGATACAAAGCACTTCATTACGACCACTGAACAAAATGAAGGCAGCATCAGTTACAACAAAGTTGACTCTAATGTAAAGAAATTGTACAGAAAAATAGGGTTAAGAGGGCTCATCTCTGACAGTCAAACATATTGCACAGTATAACTATTTTTAAAGTTTATTTTCACCTTTCACCTATAAGAATATAAGCAAATTCAAAGTTGAGAGGAGCTCAAAATGCTATAGCGAATCCATATTGAGAGCTCTCTGTTGCTCTTGCATGATGCCATATGGATTAAATTGAAGTGAATCTGCCACTCAGCCATGGGCTTGCCATACTAGAGAACAATGAACTCCATCATTTTTAAATATTAGATACAAACAATTTTATCTGAAGGAGTGTAATCAGCTTTTGTGGGTTTAGGAAGTGCTAGTGGTCCATCTCTTCAATTTACCAGCAGCACCCAACTCTGAAATGCCTTGCACATTGTGTGTGGCCTCCATTTGTTTTTATGTCATGCGATTAGCTGGGATTCTGCTGTAACATTTGAAATGGAAGGGAAAAATAAAGGACACCATTGAGCACTGACTTAAACGGTGGGTCGGCTGCTTTTTTTATAGTGCCCAGTCGCTGGCCTTAATTTATTGTAGCTGAAGGATTCTTCTGTATTGTGTGGTCTTAAGCTTATCCTACTATTATTCACTACAACAGCTCATCACTTCTGCTGGCACAATTGTTTTTTCCATTAAAAAATGTTTTCCATCACATACCCGAGCTACACGATGGCTAGGCTAAAAGTGTGCCACAGCAAGCTTATTGCTTTTTTACTGTCCATGCAATAAGGCAGCAATGTAGATACAAATGTATAACCAGGAAGTCAAAAAAGTACATACACTATTACCTGTTTGGGCTGAATGTTAATTTGAGTGGGAGTTTTTAGTGCTGTGAAAAATGCAAAAGTTTACCATGACATAACTAACAAATTAGCTGTGTTATGTTTTAATCTCATGGCTATAGAATGCAGAGAGAAAATTAAAAAAACTCAAACAGACTGTAAAAATGAAAAGACCCCAATAACAAAAGCTTCCTGACGGTTTGATTCCATGGACATGTTTTGGGATGATGACTGGCCATAAACTGTAGGGAGGGATCTGAGCCAGTAATACCGTTACTGGGAGGAGAGAATCAAAGCATGATACAACATCTGTACCATCCCAGTACAGTTTAGATACAGCACAGTCCTTGTAGACCTATGGAAAAGTGCCTTAAGACATTTAGTTCAGTAAAGGGATGTACTGGTTGTGGTAATCCCAAGATGTGCAAGAAAAACTGGGGCACACTCGTCAAGGGCAAATGTAGTCCATGAGGGCTGGTTTCCAGTACAGTCTGGTAGCTCCCGTCCTTACATCTGCTCAATCTGGGAGTTTCATGTAAGCTGAATAAAACATTGAGGTTTTAATGAAGACCAATTCCACAAATAAATAAAAAAACAAAAATACACCTTTCCATTAAAGGTGAAATCACATTGGCCTCTCACATTAAGAGCCAGTTTTCCAGGTCTCCTCTGTGCCTGATTGACCAAAACACTATAACAGGGCGAAGTGCACCAATCAAACAAAATCCAGTTGATTGGCAAAAAGCAGTTACTCTGTATTTGGTGAATAGTCTATTATGTTAAATGCCGGATGTACTGTAATTTGAGGCAGAGCAGTTTAAACCTTCATGGTAAGTGGAGGATGTTCAAAAATTGGAGGGTCTTTAGTAATTAGAGGAAGCGGAGAAACGAGTTCATCACGCCCTGTATTGATAACAGGAAGCAAGATTAGCCCTTGGCAGTTGAGTCATCGCTTTCATTTTGCTAAACTATTCAAATGTAATTACATTAACCAATATTTTATTTGTTATGGAACGTTGCAATGAATTACATGAACAGGAGCAAGTCTTTTCTTCTAACTTCTTTCTTTTTTGTGTATGTGAATTCAGTGGTGAAAATAAGTCTTTTCTTCATTCAAAATAAAAAAATCAATTTTATACATTGTGATATACATACTACTAATTACTAATAATGTATGAGAAGAAACACCATTTTCATTAATTTAATATTTATTACCCCCAAAATTTAGACAATTACAGGGATAGCCCCAAATAACAAAAATTGACAATATCAGTAGCAGGTGTCTCCACCATTTGCCGCAATGACAGCTTGACATCGACGTCTCATGCTCCTCACTAGCCTCATGATGTTCTGAGGCAATGTGTTCCACTCTTCCACAAGTGCTATACGCAGTAGTCTCTGCTTCAACTGGTCACACACGTGCTCTATGGGATTCAGGTCAGGGGACACTGATGGCCATACCATATAAGGCACTCCAACTTCCTGAAGTCGAGCTGTGACAATTCTGTTATGATGTGGTGGATTATCATCCATGAACAGAAATTTGGGGGTGTGCTGGTGCAATTGGGGGATGATGATGGATTCTATGATGTCTCTGAGGTAAGAACATGCAGTGAATTAACCAAATCTGTGCTGACTGGTGATGCCTGCCCAGACTATGGCACCTCCTCCACCAAAGCAAACCCTGGGGACCATGTTGACCTCAGCGTATCGCTCACCTCGCCTTCTCCAGCAATGCTGAGGACCATCATTTCTGTGCAAGGTGACCCAACACTTTTCAGTGAACAGGACGGTAGACCAATGCTGCATTGTCCAGGTCCCATAGGTCTTGCACCCACTGCAAACGTTCACGGCGGTGTCTTGGTGTCAGTGGAGTCACCTGCAACAGTCGTCTGGCATTCGAGTTGGTTGCGAATGGTTTGTCTGGAAACCCTAGTACCCCTCGCATCTCGTAAACGGGCCTGCAGCTGTGTGGCATAACGATGCCTGAGTGCATATTTCCTTAGGTACTGGTCATCGTTGCAGTCTGTCACTCGTGGGGCTCCACTCTTGGGTCTGTCATGAACTCTGCCAGTAGTTCTGTGACTTGATGCAAGTCCGCTGATGACACTTTGAGACACATCAAGTTCACGAGCAACATCTGACTGCCTCCCACCGAACCAAAGATGCGCCATGGCCAGCTGCTCGGCGTTAAGTGACGTTGTGTGTTCATGGCTGTTTAAAAGATGAACTTGGAATTACTTACTAAGGATACTAGCTTTTTATACCCACAGAATGTTGAAATTGATGCCACATTGAAAAAGGTTGTCTCTTGGTATTGGCCCCAATATAAGGCACACCTGTACACAATGAGACCATTACATGGAAAACACAAAATGAGGTGTGTCTAACACCACAATACGACTGCCTCCCAATCCCAAAACTTCTGAAGTGAAACAAACACCGTATGTATGACATCCACTAAGTCTCTCACAATATCCCTTACTTACTGTAAGTAGTGTATGTATATATAAAATATTTTTAATTATATGTGTTTGTTAGTCAGGCCGTAGGACTGATGTTATCTGAGTAATCAAGTGATTAGTTTATCGGTTAATCAAGAGATCAAACACAAAGTTATAAAAGCACATTCTACTTCTTTCACTTTAACTACAAACCTACATGCTTAAGATCCTGTTGGTGTGGGTTTAGTGATCTAAGTGCTGTTAGTTTGTCATTGCGGGCATGGCCATGACTTGTTACCATATCTTAGGAAGTTCACACTCAATCTCAGTCAGAACTCCACAACAGTCCCACACTATACTACATTATGGCTGTGCATTAGGATCCCATTCCCATGGTTAAGTTATTTATATTTAGAATGTGATGTCTCCAGAGGAACCCTGTGTGAAGCTGATTAATCAAGAACATCTATCCATCCATCCATCCATCCGTCTTTCCATCTGTCCATCTGTTCATCCCTCCATTCATCCATCAATTTATTAATTTTTTGAACTGTGTATCTTTACCCAGGTTGTGGGAGTTGCTGGAGCCTCAAAAAAGTGAAGAAACAACCTGGATAGGTCAAGAACATACATTTTAATCATTTATTTTTATGTGTTAATCAAGTTTAACCAAGTTACTACCCTAATTGCCAGTGCTGACTGATTTCTGGTGATGAAATTCATGTTCGATATTTAGCTAATTCCCACTGTGGCTCCTGGTTTTGTACTGAATTTGAGAGCAACCTGAAAAGTAGGGGAAGCAGCTCGTGTGAATGCTCTTTCACCAAGGGTTCGCAGCTGCAGTTTGGAGAGGCTAACTAGGCCGTTTAGCTGCTGCTCTGGACTGTAGCTTGTCACACTCTCGTTCTCATCCGCATTAGAGGAACACGCGTCCAGGTGGCCTGAACAAGCTCCATCACTGTTTAACAGCTTCTTTCTGGGTCTCAGTGATCACAGAGGGATGGATATAAACTCTATCATCTGCTTAAGGATGAAGAGGAGAGGAGAGAATGTTAGGGTAATGCTGCTGCAACTGTGAAATGATATTTGGTGGTGGTGGTCCTACCTCTGGTTTTAGTTTAGTGGAGAGCGAGTATAGCGGGAGTGCTATCAGATCAGCGTGGATTAGAGAGAGGGAGAAAATAAGAGAGGTAGTGAGACAGAAATAGAGAGGGAGACAGAGACAGAGTGTGTTTTCTGAAATGGGATTTTGCAAAACCTGAAGGATTACAGGAGTGAGTAATGTCTGCAGCACCTCCAACTGTACCCCCAATCTCACCAAGTGCTTAATGTTCTACTTTAGCTCGCTCTCCTGCTCACTCACTGCATTTTAATGCATGACGTTCACTTCTGTTTTTCCCGGCAAAGCTCCCTGCGCCAATATATTGGGAAGTTTAGACTGGAAAATAAAAAGAAAAGAAAGGTTTAACCTCAGAAAAAGCAAGATCATTACCTTGTGCAGTCTGAGATATAATAGCTCCACAAAGGTTCCTCGCTTGCACTATGAACAAACTTTTCAAGAAAGGCTGTGTGGAGGGTTTTTCAGATCCTCCATACTCAAATATTTAAAAGGTTTCTGCGTAGAACAATGCATTTGTCCACAGTTCTTTGGGGCTTCACAGCAACAGAAATGTTTTTGAAAATCTTTTCCAAGCATTTTAGAAAGTTTTGGAATCTAACATTGATTCATTTTAATTTGTTGCATTTTATTTCATTTAGATTATTCATTTTAAATAATTAGTATTTATTTATTTCAGATTAAATTAATTTTAGATCACTGTCAAGTCTCCTGGCGCGGATGCAGACTTCCATTCTTTCAAAAGCTTCATTTCAGGGTTCATGTTTTGGTTCTATTGTTTACATTTGATACATTTAATTTTGGCTTCATATTGCAGATTTGCAAGCACACTAAATAACTAAATAACTCTGCAGGTCCCACTTCGTCCTCGCGTAATCATCTCCATTCAGCTGCCATCCTCCCATGTGATATCACACCTCATTTTTAATCTCAACTTCATGTCTGGTCCAAATGTCTGGACTGTCCAAAAATGTGTCTTCAAACTACAGACAACCCAGCAAAATTGTGTTTCTTTGGTCTCGTCTGAGGTCCGAGGTACACTTCACACCAGCTATTTTGGTTCAGATCAATCTGAAAAGCCCAAAGCTCTGGACCAGTTTAAAAAGCCCAAAGCTCTGGACCAGTTTAAAAAGTTCAAAGCTCTTGAGCAATCTGAAAGTCTGAAGGTCTGGACCAATGTGAAAAAAAAAACAAAGTTTTAGACCACTCTGAAAAAAGGGTCTGGAACAATCTGAAAATTCCAAAATCAGGGCCAATCTAAAATGTGTAAAGATCTGGACCAGTCTGAAAAATCAAAAGACCTGAACCAATCTGAAACATCCAAAAGTGTAGACCAATCTAAGGCCATGTCCACAAGAACACACCTGGACATACCACGGCAGCAGGTGGCGATAAAAACTTAAACCGAACAGCATTGGTGACCAATCAGCCTTGGCGAGAGGAGGCATCATTACGTTTCCAGTAGGCAAGCAACCATGGCGCAAAAAGCAGAGTGTTTTCAAAGTTGTCCCACCAACCACTGTTCTGACCAGTCTAGTCCAAAGCTGGCGACGACTTTGGCGGCAGGCGCTGGGCAGAAACAGTGTTTGTGTTGAAATATCTGAAGCACCATTAAAGGTTTCTGGCTTAAATCACTTCACTGATTCTGGACGCAACTGCTCATGTTATAACTGCACAGGCACACGAAGTTAAGATAAAATATATAGTCTAAATAAATCACATATTGCTCAATATGAAACGCAATATACGCAAAATACACAAATGCTTAGATATTATTTACCAATAACACAAATGGCAGTTAGGACTCGGATATAATAGGAATCAGTCATTGCACATGCTAAACTATGATAGTAAGAAAAAATAATAGTGAGGAAAAAGATCAGGTTATATTGGGTTCAGTAGAACAGCACTGCGTGACAGATGAGATCATTGCATCTCACGACAACAGCCAGCACACATTTTGTAATTATATCAACCCCCCATATAATCTACTCATAAACAACATATGATATGGTATGTAGATTATCACTTACTCCACTTGTGTAAGCTAATCTGACTAACAATGAAGGGATGTTTGCAAGGACCAATTACTGTGATTCACCCTGAGTGCTGAAAGGTGTGCGGCGAGGCCACTTGTGTCTCGTAGAACAGCACTGCTGCCTTTTTTGAGCAAAGAATGACCAGCATGTTTCATCATGGCTTTTTCCAGCAGAGCCGCAGTGCGGTGTGATCGCACATGAAGCAGATGCATTATTATGCATTTTTTTAAAGCTTGTTTCAGTGGCACCCACAGCAGGACTATTACAGTTAGCTGATGTTAAATCCCAGAAAACAATCATTCTCTGCTTCTCATCCTCATGTTCCACCAGTGGAGATCCAAGCTGTGCATATTTGCCAGTAATAATCTGTAACCATAGTAACGCTGGCGTGTGTAACGCAGTGATGTTTCAGTGCATCAGCGGTCGCTGTGATGTCACTAGTCATAACGACAAAAGTGAGAGGAGAACGACTGCCACACACGCATGCTCTTCACAGCACAGATTCTATTTCTCTATTCACTGCAGATTTTGCTACTGTCTGCAATGTTTTTAGTATTTCTTTATTTGGAATATGCTTATTTTCTGTATATATGGCTGACTTAGTTTAGCCTTTCCAATATTTCTTCAATTTAATTTGAATTATTGGATAACCTTTTTTTGCACAGCCTTAAACAAGGGTGTAGAATGGGTTGTCCTAGAAATACTTAACTGTATTTATAATGTTAAGATGTAAATAGAAAATTCTATATCAAAGGATTAAAAAGATAACATTACATGTCTTAAAATGTACTTTAAGGTTCCAGTTAGGTGACCCCTCCCCCAATATATACTGTGTACATGATGATAATGTATGAAGTTGTTAGTGATTGCACTATGGCTAGTTAGTTTTTGTGTCTCCATCAATGTCAAAATGAAACCTACAGCCTACAGGTCGCAAGGATTGGCTCACATTTAACTACATTTTGTGCTTGAAATTTGACAAATGAAGAACATTGAGTCTGTTCGGAGCTAGCAAGGTGAGGCTTGAGCATGGTGGAGATTCTATTAGGATTTTTCAGAAGCAGTCAGAGGTGATAAAATCACACTTCATCACAATAAATAGAATAAAAAATCATAGAAAATCCTTAAAAGAAGATTAAAGAAGACTAAGAGGGCCAGGAGAAACTCCAGGGGAGCCTGAAGAAGAACTACAGAGAGGAGCAAATAGTCAAAAAGAAACAGTCACTTTAAGACGATTAATAAGACACAAAAAAACAGAGCAAAGTAAGGTAAAAGTTGTTTATAAGCATGAGGAAGAAACCGAGAGAAACCAAGACTAAAAAACAAAGAAGTACAGGGGAGAAAACAAGAAAAAGAACATCCTGAAGGAACACTCAGAAAAACCAATCCTCAGAACAAAAACTCAAAGTTTGCAATGGGAAGCACTGAGAAAAGCCAATACTCATATAAAAAACAGAACCATAGAGAAAGAATGCTGATAAAAACCAGGCTCAAAAAAGAAAATGCACAAAAAAACATTGTGAAGGATAACAGAGAGGAATCAAGATTCATGTAAAGAGAGGCCCCAAAAAACAATGGGAATGAAATATGAGCCAAGACTAAAACAGAAGACCATATAGAAGGAACACAGAGGAAACCAAGACTCAAAATGAAAAACTTCTAAAACCCTGTTGAAAAGCACAGAATAGAAACCAAGTATCCAAAGACTGTGGAGAGGAAGCACTGAAAACAACCAAGACTCTACAGAAAAACTCTGTGAAAAAGGAGCACTGGAAAAAAATATGACCACAATTAATTAGCACTAAGGAGAACTAAAACCCAAAAGGAAAATTTCCTCAAAACCATGACAAATAAATACTGAGAGGAACCAAGACTCATGTGAAGAAGCAGATGACCATAGAGAAAGAACTCTGAGAGGAACCAAGACTCAAATGAAATCTCCCAAAAGGCCACGAAGGAGCACAGACATAATCATGGATTCAAAATGTGATTGTCTTCCAATTTGAGGAACCAAGACTCATAAGGAAAACTCCCTAAGGCCATGACAAATGATAAAAAACAGAAGCCCACGGTGAAGGAACATTAAGAGAAACCAAGAAAAAAAAAATCCCAATTGACCATGGGGGAACTAAAATTGAGAGGAACCAAGATTTAAAATTTTATGAAATGAGACATTTGAATCAGATCAGGAAGTCTTGCCAATAAACCAATAACATTTCCCAAATATGGTTAGAAGGAGATCTGGTGGACTAGCAGTAGTGTTAAACGAAATGAAGATATATGACCAAGCACAAGACATACAGTGAGTGTTTAGTGTCTTGGAAACCTGAAATTTGCTACTGGCCCTCTTACTGCTCAAATCATAGTCTAAAGCATGCAAAAGTGCCAGCCAGAGCAACAAGCTGTTCTAGTTTGGAGCCACCCCATGGTTTATTAAAGTGTCTCCAGAATGAGATAGAAGAAGTTGGTGCACAAGAAGGCCATGAAGGCCTAAGGACATCGGATATTCTCCTCTTGTATTCATCAGCGTGGCTGAAGATTGGAGAACTTAAAGAAGACAGAGGAGCTTGAAGAGGCCATATAAAATCTAGGCCTGTCGATGTTAATGCATTAATAATGCGTTAACATGATCAATTATTAATGCCAGAAATGTTTTTGATCCTTTGACCCAACCGCAGTAATGCAGCCTGAGGTCCAGCGGCACAAGTGTTTTGTACCCAGCTTTTTTCATGCAGATGTTCCTTCAGCATTTTCATCAGGCTTTTTTCCTTTGCTGTCCGTGTCCAAAGTATGGTGTGCTTTAAATAATGATCCTTTTCTGGTTTAGCTTGTGTTGACTTCTTCCAGCAGCTCGCCTCACTTTCTAAAGCTGCAACTGCCAGAAGTTTCTGCCTGTAGAAAACAGAATCGTAGCTAGGTAGCACAATTGACTGACAATCACAACTTTAGTGTTGCTTAGCAACAGGGAGAGTTAAGAACACTGTGTGAAGCATTTTTTTTTTACCTTCAGAAAAAATAAATGTAAACCCTCCCCCCCTACCCTCAAGTCTAGGTTTCCTCCTCCAAACCGATGATGGTAAAATAGTGGCAAATCTGAACCTTGGGAAATATTGGCCTCATGATTTCCCTACATGTATCACTCCATAATGAGTGGTTTTACTTTTAGGACCAAGAGCTTGTCCAAACTCTGATAGAACAACGTCTCAGGTCTTAATTCATGGAATAACATTCAATGAGAAGCTTTTAGAGGCAAAGGTCTGGTTCCATTAACCTCTGCCATGAACAATTTTAGAACACAAATATATTTCATGTTTACTTTGTTATCTATTTTTATTTGTCTTCTTTTGTATTATGAATTTTGTGATCTGGTGTATTTGTCTGTAGAGGAGTCTATAAATAATGACAATACTAATCATAATGATAATATCATATTTAGTACTGTTATTATTAGTGGAAGTATTATAATTATAATAATTATAAACTACTCTGAACCTCTCTGGTTACATCATGTCCTCTGAATTTTGAATGTTTTTTCTAATCCACTTAAGTATGAAGGAATTTTGGAAATGTGGTGGTGTTGCTGCAGCAGTGCTTTGAATGGTTTTCTCTCGAACTGGTGGATAACTTGTGGTCCGGTTTGCAGAGTGAACAGGAGGACTGGGAGACTGGTCTCATTACTCCAGTGAGGTAAATGGTGCACCAGTTGACCAATGGGAACGTCGCCCGTGCTTTGCGGGGGTGGGGGGCGGGGCTGTGTTAAACGCGAGCGCGTGCTTCTCTCTCTCTCTCTCTCGCTCTCTCTCTCTCTCTTTCTCTCTCTCTCTCTCTCTCTCTCTCACTCACTACAGATGGAAAAGCAACAGAGGGATTAGGCAGCGCATCTGCACTGATTTACTGAGAAGACCGGCATACTCGCGCTGATCCCGGGCTTCGCGCGCGCAGGACGGGGGTCTTTTGGGGGCACAAGAGAAGAGAAACTCGGCAAAATCGCAAAAGTAAGTTTCGTCTGTCTTTTGCTTGTTTTAGGCAATACGTTTTGTCTTCAGGGACACACAAAGTGCCTGAACTCTCGGAGTTGGCGTGGGTGAGCTCTGGGGGGTGTTAACTTTTGACTTCAGAGCTTGACTCTGTCTTCTCCAGATGCCTGCTGACCAAGCTCAAGATGTGGCCTGATGATTATCATTTAGTTCTTTTCTGAAGCAACTGTGTGTGTGCGCGTGTGTGTGTGTGTGAGTGTATGTGTGTGTGTGTGAGAGAGAGAGAGAGAAAGAAAGAGAGAGAGAGAACGAGAGAAAAGAGTGAGAGAGGGAGAAAGAGAGAAAGAGAGAGAGAGAGAGAGAGAGAAGAGAGAAAAGAGAGAGAGAGTAAGAGAGAGAGAGAGAGAGAGAGAGAGAGAGAGAGAGAGAGAGAGAGAGAGAGAGAGAGAGAGAGAGAGAGA
>JBBMFX010033937.1:0-11870 GCA_037832545.1 Rhabdalestes septentrionalis
CACACACCCACACACACACACACACACACACACACACACACACACACACACAGATTAGATATCATTGTTTTGAGAAACTGCATGGCTGAGTGTAATTTCTGAAGATCCTAAAAATCATTCCCTATCAGATGTGGAGAGGTCAGATTGTGCTAGTGGACATTTTGGTTAAATATCAGAAGTATACAACAGCCATGCCTGCCAATATTTACAGCAAAAAATCATCATAGGAACCAGCAATCAACAACCATATTATACACTAAATTCGAAGAAAACTGATTAGAAGGCATCTTTAGTAGCAAACTACTGATCATTGGCAAACCACTGTAGAACCACAAACTGCAGCAAATAAACATTTGAGTCAATGGTACACAAGAATAAGGTAGAAAAAGTAACAAAAATAACTATTTTTAAATTCATTTACTTGTATAGTTATTGGATCCTATTATCAGTATAGCATTGGACATTTTATTGACTTTTGTTAAAAATGACTAAATTGTAAAGGACAAGCCTGATGTGGCAACCTTTAAAACCGGCACCTGAGTGATATATATTATCTATCGCCTGACCAAATGCGGCTGAACTATGTAGATTACTATTAGTATTAAGGACATAAAAAGCTTCAAAAGAAACAAATCCTGAAAATTCCATTGTTTCCTTTTACCATCCACTCCATTAATGAATTGATGTAGTTATAAGAATCATTTTACTTTTTACAAACATAGCTTATTAGATCACAGATGGCCAGCTATGACCAACACTGATTATATTAACTCACCTGGAACAGAAAGGCTTCTCCCAGAGAGTTACTGAGGCAGAACACAAAGTCCTTCTTGGGATGTTCAGGAACAGCCTGGACAATGCTGTTCTCTGCCCAAACTGCATGTTTGGGAATGCTGTTATGATCGATTCCTGAGCGTCCATCAGACTCATAGAAAAAGAGAGTACATCCTGAGATGGGTATACAAGAAAGGTGATTAAAGAGAACAAATGGACAGCGTGAATAATATATAAGTTCGTATTATATAATGAAAAAGCAAAAAACTGTAGTAAATAATTTCTGTTCAATGTTAATGAAAGGATTTTTCACTATTTATTTTTTTCATTTTTCTGCATTATATTCTGTGTTTGAGAATAATTATTCGGCATTTAATTTCTCTCAAACACATGCAGTTATGTAGTTATGTTAATAGTTATAAGTTGCCTGGTGCTTGAAACATTGTTTCATAATATTTCTGAGAATATTTTGACCAATTTTGTATTATGTGGCATTATAAGGTACAGGCAAAGTTTCATAGTATTAACATTATTAACATTACAATTAAAGAAGGTTATTTTGTATCTTATAATAAACATATTTTATATTTCTAGTTTGCATTGAATACTTTTTATACTGTCCTGTTCGTGTAGTATTTTATTTAATTCCATTGTTATTCCATTTTGTTGCTCTTATCTTTTTTCTGCTTATTTTCTGCCATGACAATGTAAATTGTAAACCAATAAATGTAACCTAATAAATGTAAACTAATAAAGGTTTATTTTATCTAACTGGCAAAGACCTGGCAAACTTTGGACAGATCACAACCATTTTAAATATGGTAAGTTTCTCTACAATTAATTTATTTACATCTTTATACAGAACTTTGGAAAAAGTAGTTGAGTTAAGCATTGAAAACTGACTGTACTTGATTGTGTGCAATGCATGTGATAATTTTAGGGCAAAAACTGAGCAATGTGAAATTATCCTGAATGAGAACATTAGCTATTCACTCAGTCAGACATGAGAAGGTACCAAAGAACACACTGATTAGACCATCAAGCAATATTTGTGTGGGAATCTGCAGACAGGCATCCTTGGCCATTGGAACTGACTTGGCATAAAAATTCAAGAGCAGGGTGGAGCAGATTTCAGCAAGGCCATGGCAGATATGCAAGGAGCCCTGAATAAATAAATGAGAATCTAAAGGGAAACAAGCATTAAAACTTGTCTCCACCCTAATGCAACAGTGAGAAAATGAGGCTCTCTCTGTGGGATGAGGAGAGGAAGCCATGAATAACCTTGAGCTGAATTACCTTAAACAGATATCACAATGTTTAGGGAAAGCACTTCGAAATAATTAGATTATTTCTTGGAAAAAGGACAGGAAGATTTGTAACTGGTGCTATTTAGGTCCCCTATTTCATGGATAATGAATGAGATGTAATAAAAACAGATGTAATTGTGAAAAAAAAATTTGATTACATCAAAAATTTAATTTTGTTTTAAGAGGAAAACCACAAGAAATAAGCTTCAAGATCAAAAGCATTGTGAGGAAAATGGGTTTAAGAATGTAGATTTGATTAGTTGTGTAAGGTTTACAGGTGTGTAAGTGCCTTCTCTCCAGGGGCATCAGAAGCATTTTTAATGTGAAGGGGACATGTGGGGGTGGGGTTTGTGTGTGGGGGCGTTGTGTGTGGGGGCACAGTTACTTTTAGAGGCTGCTATTGTGTGTTTACATGTGGGACTTTTATTTTAATGTAAGAGCACTGTTTGTGAGAATATTGGTCACAGCTGGGGATTGTTTACTTTAAGTATTTAAGTTCCAAGATTTTTGTATTGTGTTGCTGATCAACCCTAACAGATGCCCTCACACTACCTGGTCATCTTGTGTCCTTTGTTTATGTAAGCTTTGTGTTTAAGGCCCTTGAGCCTCTTAGGTTTTGTTATTGTGTAGAGAAGGAGTCTCCAACCTTATTACCTCTGAGAGCTACTTTTACAAAATGAAAATGGCAGAGAGCTACTCATTTTTGTATCATGAAAATAAGTTTTCAGCCTCTTATTTGTATGGCGACCTGCCGCGGTCATGGTTCCTGCCCATCTCTCATCATCTGAATCTGAATCATCACCTTTGACTCATCAACCTTGACAGCAGCGCAACTGTTTTATTGAAAACTAACAGTTTTGGGCAAGTTACTTCAAAGCTGTAATGCATTATTTATTACTTGTTACTGTGTTTAAAATGTAAGGCATTATACTACTATTGCATTATTTTTAAGTTACTCTGACCAAAATAACTGGAAATATGGAGCCAGCAATGTAAATATAGCTTCTGACTCAATGAGCTCATTCCACAGCCAGTGGAAGGCGATGAGGTATCTGACTGAGCGGCTCATGGTTAAAAACAGGATTAACTGCCGTTCGATCAGTTGCAGGTTTGCTCATCTCTCTGCTCTATCTGACTACAAGAAGTGAAACATTTTTCTCCTCTGCTGATCTTGCGGTCATTTTGATTGCAGTGTAGGGCTGGACTCGAATATTCGAATATTCGAGTATTCATTTGGCGGGATGGCATTCAAGTTTTCATTTTGAGATTCGAATATTCGAAAGAAGAAATTTGTTTTTTACCCGTGACATCGATCCCTACAAAACCAAGAGCGTCTAGCTGCAGACTCCTGGAGAGTGGATCTCCACAGGAAACACATGACCTCCACTCTTTACAACCCATGACGTCAGTTATAAAACTAATGGATAAATACGTAAACTCCGGAATACAGCATTTTTCAGTTGAAAATAATATTGACACCACATATTTAATGTTAATAATTAATAATATTTTGTTATTTATTTTTGTTCATTTATTTGGCACACACTAAAAACTCAATGTGACCTTTCCAACGAGCCAGAGCAGAGAGTTCTCCTCCACCCAGAACCAGAGAAACTTTCCAATGCGCTCGGCCGCAGAAAAAACTTATAGGAGGCAAACTAATATACACACTTCCACCCAGAACCGGAGAAACTAACACGTTAACCTTCACCAACCTTTATTTTGCACTTCGCCAGCAGTGTTTACAGCTGGCTGGTGGTGGAAAAAATGCATTTGAGTTGGTTTTGAGCAAGATTTGTCGAGTTTGTGGGTTTTTGTGAACACGCTATCTGGCTAGCCAGTTTCCACTGGCTAATACTCTGCAGAGTCTCAGGGCAAATTCAAAATGAGCTATGTGGCTATTGAGGCAGAAAAAGAAAAGCTGTGTTTAGCGGTTTGTTTATTTATAATTCTACTTTGACAATATGGATTTCTGAATACAAGATGGCGAATACAAGACAAGAATTCATTCAGCCCCCTCCCACCGAAGCTTCGAATATTCTATGTTTTTCTCTACTGAATACTCGAAGCTCAAAAAATGGCATTCGGACCAGCCCTATTGCAGTGATGTTGTTTAGTTTTCATTTTTAAAAACGTTTTAGAGAGGGGATGCGCATTTTGGGGGCGGGGTCTGCGTGTGACGGAATGAGAGCGTGGTTGTGTGTGTCTGAGAAGGGGGAGAGCGAGTGTGAGAGAAGTGTGTGTGTGTGTGGCTGAGAGGTGGTGAGCAAGAATGAGAGAAGCTCTGATTGCATCTCGCTAGTTGGGCTGTTACTTTTCTGTTATTTCTGTTTTACTGTAGCGTGGTTACAGCCGACAGTGAGCAGTTCGGTAATAATAAACAGCAGTTTACAGAATAACTGTGTCATCACATCCAACCATTCTGGTTATGCTTCAGCATGTAGATAAAAAAATCACTTCATTCCATGTAAAAAATTTATTGTAACGTGCGTTACTGACATTTGTACCGAGTAAAATATTACTGATTTTTTTCTGTAATGCCTTAAATTACAGCGTTACAGCAAAAAGCAATGCATTACAATAATTAGTTACTTTTGTAAAGCGTTACTCCCAACACTGACAACTAATGGGCAAATAATGATTTGGTGTAAGAAGGGGGCGGATATGGTTGGCTATACATGCAAGTTGCTTTTCCAAGTGACTAATATAATTTGACTGGTCACGTTTTCAAAATGTATTTAGATTCGTTAACCCTTCGGGCGAGCTACTTGGAGAGGGGTTGCGAGCTACTGGTAGCTCGCGAGTGCATGTCGGAGACCCCTGGTGTAGAATCTGTGTTTTATATAAAATTCCATCAAAGGAACCTGTATTTTGTGCCTCGCCTCACTCCCTGAGCATGACAATACATGACAATTGCAGTTTTTGTCTGTGATAATAAATGCAAACTTGTTAGCCTATAAAAGCTTGCACTGTTTGTGTTTTCCATTGATACAGTTTAAAATAGGTAGAAACTCTACAAAAGACTGGATTCTAAACAGCTGATAAATTTGACAAAAAGGTTATTCTGGATCTGGTCTTCTTTTACATGCAGGAAAAATGACCAGGGATGCCCAACTCTGGTTTTGGGTGACCAGTGTCCAGTAAAGTTTGGTAACACCCCTATTCAAACACATTCATAAAAATGTAACAGTTACCAGACATGTGGTAACATCCAGGGTCAGAAAAATAATGTATAAATCTCAGCTTGAGGGTACTGATTACAGAGGCACTGCTGGGGTTCTCTCACCTTTTAGGGATACCCAGTAACGCTTCCACTTTCGCCTGGTTGCCAGCTCCACTTTCTTCTTATGCACCAGGAAATTCTTGAAAGCCAGTGCACCCGCCTTCCGCACAGTCCCTTGTGCCATCTCGAGCAGGGCATCAGACTGGTAAGCAGAACTCATGGTACCACTGCTCCCTTCATCGCTAACAGCAGATGCTGCCTCCTCCAAGGTCTCACGTGTCTGCCGTGAGTTCAGTTCCAGCTCCTGCCGGAAGTTCTCGTAGATGCCCTGGTCTCGGCCTGAGTGCTCTGTGCCTCCTTCTCCACTACTGCTGCCACTGTCACTGCCAGCAAACATGCTGCCACTGGCTGCCGAGTAGATAGAGAAAGAGGCGGACATGGCCTTGCACCGACGAGACTGGGGCTCGGCTGTAACACCATCAATGCCACTGTCTCCATACTCACTGCCCTCACCTGCTGTGATATCCTACACAGAAGGTCAAACAGAGAAAAAATTAATTTGGCAATGAATGACTGTGGTACGTGGTTTTAGAACTCTCAGTCCCTGACTTATGTCATTAGAACTGTCATAATAGGAAGTCTATACAAAAAGAGATCTATAAATTGCAAAGTGAATAATGTAGAGAGGCATTTGGCAGACACCCTTATCCAGAGCAACCTACACTCATTATTTACAGGGATTGTCCCTTTGGAGCAAATGAGGGTTAACTGTCTTGCACAAGGACACAGTGTTACAAAGTGAGAGCGGGGGGGGGGCCTCCAACTTTGTGGTCAAAAAAAAGTTGCAGGTTCACAGGCAAGTTTTCTACCCACCAGGCCACTATCAATCCCACAGATAATTCAGATCTGCAAGTGATCATTTGGTCCCACCTGAACACACCACAGCACACTGTGTAAACAGCACGAAATTCTTCCTCTGCATTTAACCCATTCACCAAGTGAAGCAGTGGGCAGCCAGGAACACGGCACCCAGGGAGAATGGCAAATATGGCATATGACCTCTAGAATTTTTTTCGAAAATGTCATTTATAGTATTACTAGGTGTCAACACTAAATTGCCCCTAGGTGTTACTGTGAGTGTGAATGTGTTGCCCTGCGACGTGCTGGCGACTGTCCAGGGTGTACCCCGCCTTCGCCCGTAGCAGCTGGGATAGGCTCCAGCCCCCCCGACCCCGAGTGCGGGATAAAGGGGTAGAAAATGGATGGATAGGTGTCAACACTGGAAACATTGTATGCTGTCTCTTCAGCTCCTCTAGGTCCACAATCACCCTTAAATTACTTCTACTGAATCCTCAAACTATGTTAAAGTAGATGCTGAACTCTTCATGTAACTCTCCCATGCAGCGCTGAGCTTGTCTCTGCTGATTACCACTACAAAGGCACCAGTTGTTTCAAAGGATGAGCCAATGGATTCTTATACAATCATTAAATCCCACCAATAGTGGGTGAAAAACAGCACACTCAACAAAAGATGCAAAAATCACATCTCTCCCTCTCTCTCTCTCTCTCTCTCTCTGATACACCATTAAGGAGGAGACTGCTGTCTCTTTGTTGTCATGGAGACTTAAAGGATGACTGTTTACCTTCCCATGAAAATAGAGGAAGATGTCTAGACTGCGCTTCACATCTGATTTGGCTGAGAACTTCCTCGCTGTAATACCATGATTGTATTGCGTTTTTTTTTTCTTTTTATTACAAGAAATCATGCTGGTTGGAACAAGATAAATGTTTGAGGCTGATTGTGTATCAGTTACTTACATGTGAAGTCTTTGCCCTCCGTCCCTGCATAGTGGAACACAGCGGTCCCTGGTGGCTGGGAGTTCTTTCAGAGAGGCAGTGTGAGCGCCGGCAGGGCAGGGTATATGCCCCATACCCACCACTGTCCTCCTCTTCTGGGGACAGCATCTCATCATTCATCTTCCCCCCTGAGGTCCTTTCACCATCCCGTCCATACTTGTAGCGATTTCGGGACCCACAAAGAGTTTTGGCTTTCTGGGGGCACATTTCGTCCAAGGAGTTGGCCCTCTCTACAGAGTGACCATCAAGACCATTATGGAGGTCTCCGTTCTTTTCATGAGTAGTCTGTATGATCTCCTCTGTGCTGGTCAGGTTATCCTGGCTAAGGTCAGATAGTGAAAACTCCAGTGAGTCCTCGCGCCACATGTCTGCTGACTTGGAGCGCTTCTTCTTGAAGCTGCTACCACTATCCCCAGGTGCATCACTCACTCTTTGTAGGTATGTCTCCTCACCCGTGTAGAGGCCCACATCCTCCTCCCCATCTCCCACCCCAGTGTCCCCACCATCCTCTGAGCCAGGCGTGGTGGCAGAGTCACCGCCTGGTTGGCTATCGAAGCGCATGGGCCGCAAGGTCATTGCAACTCGTTCCACCCAGATGGGGTCGCCAAAATCTTCCAATGCGTCCGTCCCATGAAAGAGCTCCAGGCCATTTTGGGCTAATGATTGCGGGATGCTGGGTGTGCTGCTGGATTGTGTGCTGGCCTCCGAGCTGCGGTTCTCTGCTTTGCTTGATGTGGCGTTGCATGAATGGCGTGATTGCTTGCTGGAGATTCGGAGTGAACGAGATGTGTGCTTGCGAGAAAGGTGGCCCTGCTCACCATAAAAGGTATGATCTCCATTCTGGCTCTCTACGTTCCCCATGTTTTAGCATCTGGGATAGAAAAGCAGCATACACATGGCATTAAAAAGAAGTTCTAAAGCTGCACCTAGCTCTTCATTAGGCTGGCACAGAATTGTCAGGAATAAGAATCTATTATCTAGATTTAGATTTATGATAATTACATAAATATGGAGAAGTCATCGTTGTTTTGTCAATACCATCCCCAGTGTTGAATAATATGACAGTTTTGTTTTAATTTTAAAAGTCATAATCGGTCATACTCTGTCCTAAACCCTCGTCTTGGCAGAATTCCTGGTCATATGAATGTGTTCATGTGATATCATGGACATGATGCATTTAAAATGGGCTATTTTCTATGGGCTATGGACTATCCATTAAACCCAACAGAGTAAAGTGGAATTTCATAATACGACCTTTATGGCATTAAAAAAACATACTGTTCTTCTAGCTAATCTACCTCAAAGACACTGCTCCAAAGCTCTCAAACATGATTGACCAGTGCATCACGCCTTCCTCCTTCAATGCTTACTAGCTCCACAAACCTACTTCTGTTCCCTCTTAAAATGCAGACTGTGTATGCTTTGGAAATTCACAGAAAAATGCTTGCTGTGGAGAAAATTAGTGCACAAGTCTCACCATTCATACACACACACAAAAACCTCTGAGTGAGATGACTGCAGTGTGTGTGATCGGAGATTCGAATATCTCTGAAGCACAAAAGCCTGCAGACCTCCCACTTCAAAAACATTGGCATGCATTTAAGCTACACAGTATAGGAGGCTTCTGTGTGTTCAAATGAAATCTAATGTGTTCCCAAGAGGCAAGGTGTAGCAGCCATTGTAATATGGCACACATGCTAATATTTATCAATGTCAAAGATTCTGTTACATTGTTTCACAATTTGCTATTCTGAGACTATCATATATATAAAGAACACAGACCAACTGCATGTTTTCTTGCAAAAATTATGAGAAAATTATGATGAATTATTATGTTCAGTTTGTATTTTTTAATGTAGCACAAGTGCTTCAAAAACTCTTGTAACTTACATTTTGATATATGAGGCTAATTAACTAAAAAGTATTAGTTTACACCCTACCTTTTGGCATCTAAAAACTGAAGGCATTTTGAATATTTTGTTTCAGAAAGTGCTTAAGAAATTCTACATGAGATTTGATCATGCTTACTGGTGCATTATTAGTTTCCATTAGTTTATGCTACATTAGCTTTGTATCACACTAACTGATCCACTACTTGTTTCTTCAAAATATAAACACTATAAAGATTATAAAAGATAAAGTATTGGGACACACCTTTTAATGATCGAATTCTGGTGTTTAAATCATACCTATTAGCACAGGTGTGCCGGTTCCATTTATAAACATTTGCGAACATTTGTGTCAAAGTTTTAGAGAATGGTCAATGAGTGCTAAGATCTATGGTTCATAAAATCGCCAACACTCTGTTGACTCCATAGCTGAGGAGTTCCAAAATTCCACTGGCATTAATGTAAGCACAAGAGCTGTGCTATTTATTTGGCATCCCAATACTTTCGTCAATATAATGGATATTTTTTACAATAAATAAAATTTATGACACTGATAAAAGTAAATCCAAAAACTAAAAAAGAACTGGAAGAAAATTGTGGACTGTACCCATCCTGAAGCCTCAGCAGTCCCTGACTCGAGTTTTACTCATAGTTTGCATGTCTGTCTGTATGCACGCACAAGTAATAAACTACCTGAAGTGGAACTCTGGCTTCACTGGCATCTCCACAGCAGCTTGTCTCTGTTCACACACCTCATGGTCTTTTACAGCTTCTCTACTCGTGTAAAATTCTATGAGAAGAGAACTTGTACAAGTTGTCTATAGATAGACCCTAAGAACAAAGCCAACACTGCTACCAATCTTTAAATAAGCTTACCATTCTATAGAAGAAGAGAACAGCTCAGCAGGTCGGCCTTAGGTAAAGAAGAATAAAGCTCTGTGCAAAATGTGCAGTACATAAGCTCACGTGCACTCACTCATTGCACGTACACTCTAAAGCACTAAATTACTTATAATCCCACACACCAAGAAAGAAAGAAAGGCTCCCCTGATTTCACCAGCCAGTGAATGAACCTATATTCTTTATTGAACATCTGCTTTATAAGGTAAAATATGAGTGAAGATAATCGTGTATCTTCAGCAATAGTGAAGCACAAAAAAGTTATATCTCTTTCAATGCCAGCATGACCCAATTTCCTCTAAATTCAATGCTAAAGACAAGAAGAGGGAGATGTTTCTTATTTTCATTCTGCATTTCGATGAAGAACTGAAGAAGAGTGTATGCAGACAGACTACATGATGTGTGGATCAACTTGCTCCACTAGCCCAGAGAGAGGGATATAGAGAAGGAGATAGCACATGGCAATGGTAATACAATCATGTACCCTTTAGACAACATGTTAAACTCATCTGGAAAACTATTGAAAATAGTATGAAATAATAATGTTCAATAATTAGTATACTGGTTTAAACCTTTAAATAAATATTACTGCATTTTTAACCTAATCTCCCATGCATCTTCATATGCTCATTTACCACTATTACATTGTGTTTTGTAGACCAGATTTTCTCCTCTGTTCTTTCTGTACAGGACATTTATTGATCATGATAAAAGGTTGTACAATGCAGATACGACAGACAGTCTCAGTTCAAAATGAAAAAGCCTGATGTCTTTCTTTAAATGGACTATATTTGAAACTGTGTTTACTTATAAAGAAATCTGATCTTGAAACTGTGTACTTGTGTACTGTGTGCCTCCATGTGCACCCATGGGGTAAATATAAATATTTCCCACAGCAACAAAAAAAGCAGAAGATGCATTTTTTGTGGAGAGGCAGTATGGTGGGGGTGGGGATGCTTGTCAGTGGTCTGGATCATGTCCTCTTCCGCTTTTTAAGGTCAGCAGCCTTGATAACTGATCAAACAGCAGAACAGGAAGGAGAGAGAGAGAGAGAGGGGGAAAGAGAGAAGTTGGACAGACAGAATAGAGAGAAACAGATAGACAGAGATTGTGAAAATGTGTGTGAGTGTGTGTAGTAAAAGTGTGGAAGTCAGGCAACCCAGCTGAAGAGTTACATAAACTAGAGTTCGCCACATTTTTCTATACTTTTTTTGTGCTGCTCCTCTCTCCCCCAGCTCACCCACTTCTTTCTTCATCCTTCATTCGTGAAATTTCCTGTGACACAGGTCTTCCTTCCTCTCATGCAGCCTCTCCTCATCTGTTAAAACAGCTGGAAGAAACTCCACCATAAAAAACTGTTCTGGGAGCAGCATGAATCGTGCTACGAACAGAATCGTGGGTTTGGTGTGCCGTTACAACTCTTATATATATAACGACCGATACATCGGCGGACCGATGTATCGGGCCGACATTTGCGTATTTTATGTGTATCGGCATCAGCCGATACATTTTTCCTGCTATGATTAACACACAGGGGTCGCAAGCAGCTTTGTCTTGCTGGAGACACTGTAGTCCACATGCAGACCACGCATTGCCCCTCCCCTATTAGCAGAGTGCTGGAAGCCTGCTGCTGTTTGCACCACCAAAACTACGGTAAGTTTTAAAGTTTCAAAGTATGTTGTAACTGTGTCACTTAGCTTAAATATTTCCACACCCTTTGAAATTGGAAACAAGAAGTGCCAAATGCATGTTCTATAATACTTGCAACAATAGTTATTAAGCAAGTGTGTGGGTCAAAATGGAAAACGTTTCGCCATTAAAACTGCTTGCCATTGTATTTAGCTAGTTGTAGGTTATGCATGCATAGCTGTTATGAACATCGGCCGCAGGATTAAGTAATGCCGACGTTGTCAGTTAAGT
>JBBMFX010033948.1:0-11870 GCA_037832545.1 Rhabdalestes septentrionalis
TGTGTTTGTGTGTGTGTGTGTGTGTGTGTGGTGTGTGTGTGTGTGGTGTGTGTGTGGTGTGTGTGGTGTGATTACCAGTTCTGTCTCTGGTGTGTTAGATATCTCATCGCCCAAACACCAGCTGCAGGCCCTCCACCTCCTCATCCTGCTTCTGCCTGAAGTTAACAGAGACACGCTGAAGGTAGGCAGCTGAGTATCATCACAGACTTCCTGCCGGCCACCTTTTACAGTAAAGCGCCTCACCTGGAGTAATCCAGAGCTTCTCAAGTCGCATAAAAATGACTGTTATTCTGTTGTTGGACCAGGACGTCATTTAAAGTCTCCCGACTTGTAGAGTCCTGCACAATGATAGCATTCATTTGATTAAAGGCTTGACACTGTATTGGATTTTCTTTTAGGTGTATAATTTCAAGGGGTGTTACAGACTTTAATCAATGAGCATTTGATTTTGATGTTTGAAATCAGAGATGGTTCCTCCTTGCTCAAAGACTTATATTAACATTGAGGCTCAGAGTACTACAGCCTTTGGCAGTTCTTTTCTATGACAGTCTGAACCTCTTGCATGAACCAAGACAGCAGCACTGACGTGAAGGAGTTCAGGTCTATTCTATCTGCTTCCTTTTGATTTGGACTAATTGTTACCCTTCACACTCAATGGGAGCAGTGCTGTGTGGTCTTCCGACCCACTTACAGACAGTCGCCAGGGTGACGCGTGCAATAGTAAAGTAATTATAGGGGGAGATTAGATAAGGTGTATGTGTGTATGTATGTGTGTGTGTGTGTGTGTTTCCAAGCAGACACATTTGAATGAGCTTACAGTTGAAAAACCAGTCGGTCTGGTCTGCTCTGAGCTATAATTTCATTGTCGCAAAATGGTGCATCAAAGAGAAACAGCTGAAATATGGCAATTTCTGATGAATGTTTATAGGCAGACATTTAGCTTAATATGACTCGAAAACTGATATTGCTTAGCAGGTGCTTATTTGTACCACAGTCTCCCCTGTTATTTGAAGAACATCAACTCTCTACCAGGTCATCATTTTTGTCAGTGCTGTATCTGACTCTCAGGAACTGAAAGAGGAAAATTCCTCATGACTATTTTTGCCTTAATGCTTGTCATTCCTCATCTGACCAGACAAAAATAAAAGGGCACTGCTAGGTGTCATCTTTTTTTTCGCAAAAAAAGCTAAATGCAAACATTCCTACCTGTGACTCCAGACCAGACAGAAAATTAAAATACAGAATGCTATTAGCTGACTGAGGTTTACACAAAGGGATGTACAATAAACATTAGGTCTATCGGATATAGCGCTGGCACACTCACAGACAAATCGGTGAAATATAAACCAGAGTATCAGCACTCCTTTAACTCCATTATTGCAATTGGACCACCTTAGATACTGTGTTCGACTCATTTTAATGTTCGCTTGAAATAAATGAGTTTTATTTCATACTTTGTGGAGGTATCACAATAACCACAGTCATATATCCTGTTCTCTTCTCGCGGTGTGTGTTGTCCTGTTCAGGCTCTGTTGGAGTTCTTAAGAAAGGTGGTGGCATATGAGGAGAAAAACCGCATGAGTTTGTGGAATGTTTCCATGATCGTGGCACCAAATCTCTTCACATCCCGCTGCAAGACGTCAAGACAGGAGGAGATGCAGGGGGCCGCAGGCGCCGCTCAACTTGTCCGTCTGCTCATCAACCATCAGGACCTACTGTGGACGGTGAGACTCCTGCCGCCTTCAGGACATCCATATCATGGAAAGCAGAACTGTCCTTGTTTAGCAATTTACAACAAGTAGAAACTAATGTGCAGAAGTCCCATTTTTATTGTTTTTAAATCACTAAGTAAGATTAACAAACCTTAAACTATAACAGTATAGCCCAACGAGTGAAAATGACATGCTGTGTACAAGTGAACACACATACACATCTTCCACTGAGAACACAATTCATTTGTAACTTTTACGAAATGGCACTGAACCAACTTACTTAACAAAAAAGGTGTATGATTCTAATGTAAATTAAAAAACAAAAATGTGGCCTTTGCACATTTTTGTATTTTATGTGCATACTTACTTTTTGACAAGACTGTTTGAGAGTTAAAGAAAGGTTGAAAATGTATTTTATCTTTCAAATTATTTAAAATGAACAAAAAGTAAACACATTTTATAAACAAAGTTTAAAAGACAGGTAAATGTAGAATATGAGGTAAACGTGTTTTTGAACTGACAATACAGATGAGCGGTTTAGGAACTAAATGCGCCTGAATAGTCTTATTTATCTGCAGGAAATGATTGAGCCACAAGTAAAGAAGCAGTTCATCACTCTCAGGGCAAAACCCCTTATCTTTAAAAATTTAACATTCATCACTTTCAGTTTCATTTAATATAACAAGACATTAAATGAGTAATGTTTGTTCATCTAACAAGAAATAAAAATACTACACGTACGTCTGATATTCATCATGAACATTTGACACGGTGTCACAAAAACGGAGAAATGGAAACCTGTAAATAAATGGTTTTGTCCAGACAATGTGGAATTTAAAAAAAAAAAAACCCACAACTACTCTGATTACTGACTACATTTTTAGTTCTAATCCCTAATCAGTCTAAGTGCCTAGATGGATTTTTGTGTTCTACAAAGCCACATTGGCCTTGGGTGGCAACGTCTGGGATACAGAGGGCAAGTTGACCTAAATCCCGACAGAATTCTCGTGCCATATCACTCCTCATATTTTGCATGTGGCTTTGGTTCAGGTGCCCTGTTTCCTCATCTCACACGTGAGGAAAATGAATGAGGCTGCCATGAGCAAAAAGACACCCAGCTCAGAGAAGACCAAGAGGAAACTCCTGAGGAGGCGCACCACAGAAAGGGAGAAAGAGAAGAGCGAGGTGGGCACTGGGATATTTTTTGGTGTAGTTTTTAGTTTGGGTGTGATTTTTAGTTCAGAATCAAAAAACTAGAAGTGGTCAGAGTAACTGTATGCTTGAATAAACAGAGTAGAATAGTGTTCAATAAAAGAACATAGAAAAGAAATGAATAGAACAGTATAGAGTAGTATAAAACCTATAAGGCACACTGAGACATACTGTGTGTGTGTGTATTAGGGGTGGAGCCGAACCCGAATATGGTATTCGAAAATAACCTGTTTTTTAGGGATACCTATTTTGAACAAATACTTTACAAATATTTGTATTTGGGAACAAGAGATACAAGCTGCTGCTCACAGCAACAGAGAAGACTAAACTGTGTTACTATTTTTGCTTAATAGATTTTTATACCATAACTGGGTCCCTAAGGCATTTTATTTGTTCGGGAGTTTATTAGATTATGCTGCATCATTGATGCCTGCAGTCGGGTTCATGTAGTGGTCTGTGAGGGACTGATTTTTCATCCGGCTCCCATAAGTTTCTGTCCTGCTCCCACCCACTCCCGCAGCAATTAGTAATATCTCGACCTGCTCCCTCCTGCACCTGTTCTGGTTTGTCTCGCACCCGCGGAAACCCGCAAGCAACGCTGGTGGAGTAAAGGGAGGACTACAAATACCGGACACATTTTAAATGCTATATCTTTGCTTATAAATATTAAAAAAGGTACCAAATGGATTTGTTGCCATAGAGGAATTTTTGAAACATAGGATGTATTATGTGGGCACAACTCGGACTCCAACACCAGGTTACCGACCTGAATTAAAAACATCTAAGCAGGCTCAATAGAAACATTTCACAGATAAAATTAGAAATATATATATGAATGTCTCTTAATCTGTGATTGCAGGTCACTGACCTTCGTGAAGGTGTTATTAGGGTGCAGGCACCACTTCATGCCAAGGTCTCCATGGCCATTCAGCTGGACAGTAAGACGAAGGCGCGCGACGTGATGGCTCGCTTCGATGTTGAGAACGGGTGCGTGTGCAGATGTTTCTCTCTATACACAGATCAGGGCAGCCATGTAGGTCTCTAACTCTTCCCTTTCTTTTTCCAGGCAAGGCTCTCGATACAGCAGTAGGAGACAGAAGTGTTTTTTGTTTGAGGTTGGAGGAAATATAGGTAAGTCAAGGATGGCAAAAGCAGAGAAGTTTCCATTATTTTCTTTTCACTTTTGCAAAGAATGTTGCCACCATTGTCCTAAATCCAACTATTTATTGTACACCACTCCAAATTGCTGCCCCTTACATTATGTGACATCATGACTAATGGGACAAGAGAAATAATCCAAAAGTACTTGACAAAAAGCACAAGAGAATCAATCATATTAACTTTACTGTAGATATCTTTACATTAACACACATTAAAATGAAGAACAGTTTATCCTAGGTTCCTGTTCAGAGATTTGTTGTTTGTGGTGAAATGTGAATCTACATAAGCCTGTTGTGAAAACTGACATAAGCCTGTAGAGAAATGTATAAAGACATATTCCATTCATATAACCTGCTGCAACGACATCAAAACTGACGCTGTTGGAATAAGTCTTGGTTAAAATGTCATGTCCGTGGTTGTGAAAGTCCAGGTGTAATATAGCCTTATGAATACTTTTAACGAAGTGTTACAGGATCAGGTTGTCCCCATCACTGGCCTGTAATAGTCATATTCAGATATGATGGGGTTTTTTGTTTGTTTGTTTGTTTGATTGTTTGTTTTCTCCCCAGGTGAACGCTGTCTTGACCCAGACACTTACTTACTAGAGGTATACCGCATGAATCCACAGTGTGAGTGGATCCTAAAGTCCAGAACGACCTGAGGAAGCGTCGGCTCTAGCGAGAGGTCAGCTAAGGATCTACAGCTGTGGCTCCTTTTGCGGTCATCCCCGAACAGGAGGGTGTACAAGGCATACAAACCTCTTTCCACTACAAGCTCTCAACAGTGTAGCCTGAGAATGTACCGAGAAGCTCAAGCAGTGCTTGTTTGCCCTTTCTGAAAGGCTTTAGAAGGATTTTGACTACATCCTTCAAAAATATGTAAACCTTCGAGTGGAAATCTGGATTCCAGACGGCCGTGCTCTCTGAAAAAGAGGGCTTTTCTGTTTTTTTTTTTTTGTTTTTTTTTCTTCCTCCAAGGCTTGCATCACACATGATCAACACAACGCAATGCTGGCATTGGGATTGTTTTGATGCCAAAAAAAGTGTGTTCTTTCATGTTTGAAGGTTTCTGTGGAAGCATGTTTTCCCACTGCCTATAAGGCATCAAGTATAAAAAAAATCTAACAAAAAAAGCATGTACATAATATTTATACACCTAATTTATCCTGCTGTCTTGTGATTTTTACCCTGTAAACCATGACTGGTTTTGTATTATTTGAGGATGCTGCATGCTTACAATTAAGCCATTTGAATTGATGACGTGTTTAGGTACAGTATGGAGACTGGTCATGTAGTGATTATTATTATTATTACTGTTGTACCTCTTAACAAAAGGCAGCGTCTTATGCCAAGTTATAAATGTACTGATTTGGACGGAGTGGCTGCGTGTCCCTGTGCTGCATGAGGTCTTATCTGGATATGAAGGCTCTGAAAAACTGCACACAAGCTGCTCCGGGCACTACATTGGAAGGAGTTTCACAGTAACATGTGGACTGACGTAAACGTAGCTCTTCCGAGCACTTCGGAACTCAAAGAAAAGAGAAAGCGAGAGACCGAGAGAGAGGGAGAGGGAGAGGCAGCCAAACGGGCTCTTATCATGCGAGGCATCGGGTTTCTGTGCTGGAGCATTTGGATCCGTGCGGCTGGCCTGGGTTTCCTGAATGAACTAATGAGGGCTGGTTTAATATTACCCTGTGGGCCGGGTTTCTGCTCAACCCTGGATTCTGGAAGCTTTATTTAAAGTTTGGTCAGAGATCAGGCGTGTCCTACATCCAGAAAATCAGCCCCAACCCACCCCCACCCCCCCCACTTCTCCGCTCTTTGCCAACACTATGATCACTTTGTTGCTTTTGTAATGAAGTATTGTTTCGAATGGATTTAAAAGAGAACTAATCATTGCACCTGTAACTTTTCTGTTTTGTACTTTGTCCAAAAGAACAGTATAAAAGCGATTACCTTTTGTTTTGTAAGCTGTTACATGTACTCTGATGTTATATACAAAAGATTTTCTAGTTTTTTTTATTATTGTCTTTTTTTTGTATTAACATTATGATGACCCTGCCAACGTTGTGACTTTGCGTCTCTTTCTGTTGTGAAAGTACCTGCAGTGGAAGTGAAGTATTACAGTAAATGAACTGAACACACTGATACGCCAGTTTGTTGAATGAAAATGTTTGTATGCGCTGTGGGAAGGACATGCTTTCTTGCTTTTTTTTTTTTCCCACGTGTAAATACATTCACATTCTCTACAAAGAGCTCACCTCTGTTCATTTGAGCTGAAATGAGTTTAAGTTCAGTATTGGGGGGAAAATGTACCTTGTGCATGTCTTACAGCACATGTTAAATTTTAAAATATGAATCATACTGTAAAAATGTACAAACAATGCCCCTTTTGTGTTTCTGTGTAAGGATGTACGTGTGCTAATATTCTGGAAGGAAACAAATGAAACCTGTCATTTGACCTGAAGTGTTTACGTATGACTGTTCAGAGGTGTGCGAAATTTATGCCACACCAGTGAACATTTCTGCCATCAATAGTAAAGTGAGTAAAAGTTAAGCTGTCCAAAGTGCAAATTTATTTAAAAATATTTTACACAAAATCGGTGCAAAAATTCGAAGAAGGAAAGGAGCACTGTGCAAAAGTTTGGGCACCCTGCACAGAGCTACACTCCCTTAGCCCCCATAGCTACACAGCGAATACCACAGCTTGTTATCACTTTTTACTCATTCTTGCTTGCAAAAGGCTTGTAGTTCTGCAAGATTCTTGGGTCGTCTTGCTCCCGTACTCTGTACTCCCGTTTAAGGTCTGCAGAGTTTCAGTGATGTTTAAGTCAGGGGACTCAAAACTTTTACATTTTGATGCGTGTATCAGCCAGCCTCTTTTTCTCTCCAGCATTTTTACAGTGTGATGTTTGTATCCAGAAATGACTGGTATATAATTACATATTTTCTTCCCTCTACATGTCAACTAGGGTTGCAAAGCCCAAAGTGAGAGCAATCCACCCACTAGCTTCAGAGATGGAAAGGGGTTCTTTTCTACCAATTTTTTTTCCTCATCTCTAAGTTTTCTTGGTCTTCCAGACCTCCTGTCAACTGCTATTTTTTGAATTGCATTTTTAACTTGGGGAACAGCACAGCATCTTCAGGTCGCCATCTTCTTACAGACTTCTTACAGAGTTACAAATCCCTGAAATATAAAATATGTGGCCTTTCCTAACTACGGCTGTGTACAAAACAAAAATAATGCACTAGCTCAAAGTTGAAAAGGCCACATATTTTAATTCAACACCTACTCCTGAACAATTTAGAGTAGGAGAAATTTTGACCAAGGGTGTTCAAACTGTCGCATACCACTGTGTCAGTTGCTGATAATCGTGTGAATTTTGTGTTTTATATAATCATAATACATCAGTAATTTTAAGGATTAACCAACTGTATTGTAAAATGATCATTACTTTGGTGTTTCCTTAATAGATTCTTGGATAAGCATCTTTTAGGACATGGGTGGGCAACTCCGGTCCTGGAGGGCCGGTATCCAGCATAGTTTGATGGATGTCCTCCTCAAACACATTCACTAAACCTGACAATTAACTGGCAAGTTGAACCAGGTGTTTCTGAGGAGGGAAATCGCCAAAACGTGCTGGACTACGGCCCTCCAGGACCAGAGTTGCCTACCCCTGTTTTAGGATGACAACATAGTAAAGCTCTAAGCTGGACTGATCCTGAAGGTAAGATGGGGAAATATCTAATGCAAGGGGTGTAAAAACCAAACTGAAATCATGTCTGTTGTACAGAAAGCCTCCTTTGACTCAGCAGATGTTGGAGTATCTTGGTCACTGTACTCACAGTTTCCATTTCTCTTCAGATGATCTCGTTTAGTGGAAGGAAATGCTTTATCGAAATGAACTGCACTGAGTAGAATGGAATGAGGAACATATTTTCCTGAGCGCTTTATTGCATTTCATTAACAAACAAGTGAGTAATGACAAACGTTTTAGGTATCCAGGAAGTTCTTGGCAGCAAATTCACAGATAGAATTTTAAAAACTGATTTTAAAAAATATTAAAAATTAATTACAAATTCTTTTTACACAAACATTACATACAGCGAGGTCCGGAGCTTTCTGGGGTGGGTCAGGCAGCAGCGCCGGCTGGGCAGGAGTGCGGTGAGATGCCAGTACGGGCGAAGGCTGAGCTGAAGTCAAACACGTCTTTAATGTGGCCTTTAGTGAGTCGCAGGTTTCTCATGCAGCCGCGGAACGGCGTTCTGGAGCTCAGGCAGCTCTGCTTCACATCAGCTGTGCACAAGAGAAAAATGATTTAGGGTTCTAGTTCCAGCTGAAATAAACGTGTACACATTTATTAAAAAAACAAACATTCTATTTGAGTAGTACTAAAACCATTTACAGAGAAGGTCTAAAATGATTTGGAATGAACATTACAAATGAAAAGCATTTCTTTATATAAACATACACTATATGGACAAATTTTTTGGGACGCCTGACTATTATGTCTGTACTTAAATCACATTCTAATTTAGATTTTAATATGGGGTTGGTCCCCCCTTTGCAGGTATAACAACTCCCACACTTCCTGGAAGGCTTTCCACAAGATCTTGGAGATTTTTTGGAGATTTGTGCCAGTAGAGCACTGATGATGATGTCCTAGCCTGGTTCAGCTAGGACAAACCCTAAAAAAATTGGTATGTGCTGCATTTAAAGGCAGTATGAGGATGAATAGTAGGTGGTGGAGATGTACCTGGATATCCTCCAACATAAATAGGGTTCTTTGTCTCGGCGGAGGTGGATGAAGTGTGGGGGTTCTCGGTACTAACAGTCACACCGTCCACCATCAGACTGAGGCTGTGCTTGAGCTTCTTTGCCACCAGGGTGTGCCAGCGCCCGTCACACAGCAGCACCCTGCTCCTGGACACTGCCGAGAAGCGTCCAGCACCGTTGTTAACGTTAAACACCACCTAAAGAGAGAGAGCCGTTACAGTGACTGAGATGGCCAGAGCATCATACCAGCAGCAAACCTACAAATGAGGCACAAGAAACTAAAATAATCACCAATGGCAAGCAAAACATTACTGATGATCCTGTGTGGATAAAGCTGGATACTTTGAAGAATGTATACCATAGAATTGGATGTACAATTAAAAGTATGGTTCAAAATATAAATGTTCAGAATGTGAGTTATAAACACATGTACTGGCCATCCACCCTGATGTTATAGAGATTGTTGTTCCTGCATATTTCAGCCCAGACTGCTTTGTATATAAGACACAATACAGAGCTGCCCATCAGAACATTGAATTAATGTAAAACTTTTTTAGCAAAGGATGCTTACCTGGCCATTGTGCAGCTCTAGTCCAATGGCGTCCACTCTGGTGCTGCTTACCCCCACCAGAACTCCATCCAGTGATGTGGAGCGGAATTCCAAACTCACCGTCACATCAGAGCCCACATAATAACCCTCTTTCACTGCAGAGAAACAGAGAGACCATTAGTGACCTTTAATGCTTATTTATAATAGTGCAAGGTCTCTTTCAAGAAAATTACTTTTGTCATTACTAACCCCCTGAAGGTTTTTCAATTGAGTTTTCTATCTTAAGGCTTATTTAATAACTACCATAAATTATTCGATAGCTACTGTGAAATGACTGTGTTATGAGTTATGCAGCTATAAGGTTGAGTAATAGCAGGTTCTCAGAGTTTCAGGGCTGAAGTGTTAAACTGTGTAATACTGACTGAAGGCAGCGAATCCTGAGCCGTTGAAGAAGGTTCCCTCCTGAGCAGAAGTGAAGCAGGTGCCAGTCAGATGAGAGGAAGCTGGGCTCTGCAGATTAAGCTCAGCATTGTTCAGTTTCACCTTCTGCATGCAGCCAGCAATGCTGTGGGTCACCTGCAATACACACACAAACACACACAGGAAAATAGGCAACATTACTTAAGAAATAGTGTGTTTTTGACAAAGACAATCTCGGACTACAAAAAAGCAAATCATCTTTATTTACCAGCAAAACAACATAAATCTGAATATTATCTGAATTAAATCTGAAGCCTGTATACAACACTTAAGCTTTTTAAGGCTGACAAAAATAACATTTCTACCAGTTAATCTACTAATTACATTAATACCATGATGTCATGTTTTATTATTACTGTCATTAAACAAATCTGTTATTAACCCAAAGTACACTCTGAAAAAGCTTCCATCAATAGTGTCGTGTGTAACAACAGCTAAAATAAACTACCGATTCCTCTCACTGATCCATTTTAGCTTGGCTGATCATGCATGAACATGCATGCACTCTAACTGCTCCGCTGGTAGACTGAAATATGTTAAGGAGGACATTAATTGGAAAATATGAATGTATTGCTAGGTAGAAATGCAGTTGCATAGGGTTCATTGTAAAGATTCAGTTTAGAGATTTGATAGACACTAACGTTTCCAATCTTCTTTGCAGTGTAGCCAATAGGCAGTCCACCCAGATACAGCTTGCCCTCCACATCCAGAGTGTGGCCTTTAGTTGAAGTGCGGTCAGAGTCGACTCCATCAACAGTGATCAATGTGCTCTTCTTGCTGAAGTCTGTTCTCACCTGCACACGTGCCAACACAAACACGCAGAGAAAAAGAACAGAAAAGGAGAATATGTGACACAGGAGTCCCACAATGAATGACTCATTATATTATTATATACGAATTGCATTAAACTTGTTGTAATACAGCAATCTATCAACTGCATCCGGATATTTGATTTCAGTATTAATTAAAAAGGAAAGATGGACAGTCCTAGCAGATGTGTAGAGAGTACTCACAGTGTGCCACTGTCCGTCGCTGATGAGTGTGTGAGAGGTGGCGATGGCGGGGCCTTTACCCAGATCACAGGAGAAGAGCAGGCGTCCGCCCTGCAGCTGTAGCACAGCGTAGTCCTGCTGGTTAGCATTAGCCATGTAGTACAGTATCCCAGAGGGAGTTAGTGTCCGGATGGACAGCTCAACGGAAAAACTAGAGAGAAATAAGAAAGAGAATGAAACAAAAATGTATTAGTGTGTATGTTTATGTATAAATGGTTTACACTGTATAAGTATATTTATTTTTTCTATAGTATGCTTTGGTATGGTCCAGTGTTGTACCTTCTGGTATGGTTTAGAATCAGATGGTCTGATATTGTATAATATAGTGTGGTCTGTAAAATAAAGTGATATTTGGCAGACACTCTTACCCAGAGTGACTTAAAATCATTAGTTACATGGACAGCCCCTCTGGAGCCACTGAGGGTTTAGTGTCTTGCGCAAGGACACAGTTGTAGAAAGTGGGGGATTTACTTTGTTGTCCTGGGTTCCACAGGAATGTGTTTTAACTGCTTGGCTACTATCACCATGGTATTGTCTGGTCTGGTTGTATTATAGTCTGGTCTGGTATAATATAGTCTGGTCTGGTATAATATTATCTGGTCTGGTATGGTATAATGTCTGGTCTGGTCTGGTATAATATTATCTGGTCTGGTCTGGTATGGTATAATATTATCTGGTCTGGTCTGGTATGATATAATATTGTCTGGTCTGGTATGGTCTGGTATAATGTCTGGTCTGCTCTGGTATAATATTATCTGGTCTGGTCTGGTATGGTATAATATTATCTGGTCTGGTATGGTATAATATTATCTGGTCTTGTCTGGTATAATATTATCTGGTCTGGTCTGGTATAATATTGTCTGGTCTGGTCTGGTATAATATTATCTGGTCTGGTCTGGTATAATATTATCTGGTCTGGTCTGGTAT
>JBBMFX010034032.1:0-11867 GCA_037832545.1 Rhabdalestes septentrionalis
CCCCATTCGCATATGTGCCCCCCTAAAAACACACTGACCCCCCCTCGGCCCCCCTGGTAATTTTAGTCTAGGACCGCCACTGTCCAGGAGTCACAACGATGGCAAGTCCAAGTTCAAAGGCAGCTTTTGGAAACTGGAAGTTTAAGCGATACTTTTCACTCGCTGAGGTGAAAGGCAGAAATGTTTATGTGACGTGCAACTTCTGCCCAGGAGAAAAGCGTCTCTCTGCGTCGGTGATTAGTGTACTATGTTTTATATTTATTTTATATTAAATTTGATTTATTTTTTAAGTAAAGTAATAATTACTTAGACTGGTAATTAGTTACTTTTATAGTGATGTAACGCTGTTACTAACGCTGTTACTATTTTTGAGAAGTAACTAGTAACTATAACTAATTTTTTAAAGGTACTTGCCCAACACTGATCACTAGTGAAGTAGCTTCACCTAGGGAACAACAAATGTGCTTCTTTACAAATGAGTCTCCTAGACACCAACTTGTAAAATAAATGTTGTTTGTATTTGATAAAAATGGTTGCCAGGGTCCCACTACAATCTAGAGGGCGCTTGCATGAAGGAACACACACACCTATGAACACAAACTTCTTATTCTTTATTAGGGCAAAAGCACAAGCAGCTTCATTTGGATTGGGGATGTCTAAAAATCAGTGAAAAAAGAAATGAAGATACTATTAACAAAAAAAACCTACAAAATAATAAAGAGTAATATAGACCCTGCGCATCCACAAACTAAACATAGAGCAAAAGAGGAAAGCGGATAGAGGACACAGACATAAGGAGGTAGAAAGTGCGAGGGTGTTAATGAGGCCTGGCAGCGGACGGTCATGTTTTTTCTATTAGTGGATGGATTTCATTCTAATTTGGAGCTCAGTGGAAATGGAACATCTGCCTTAATGAGTTAACAGCCCCGTCTGAAAGTGTTCTCCTCTGCTGCTGACCAGCCCCTGCTGAGCTCGAGGGCAGCCAAGGCCTCGGATTCAGGATAAAGGATACAAAAACCCTACCAGACTGCAGCTGTCAGCTCAGCACACCCTGAACCCCTGAACTTGGGCAAGCAAGAGAAGCCCCTCTAACCCCGAATAAATCCATCAACTAAGATGAATGTTTGAAGTACTGTAGCTTCAGGATGAACTGCTGTGTTTCAAAAGGGCACTTGAATGAATGAATGTATGGGAGAACACCCAAGCCTAACAAAGTAAATCTCAGACTTGATAAGTCTGGCTCATGGCTACCCCCTGATTCACTTGGTGAATGGATTAAATGCAGAGGAGGAATTAAGTGCTGTTCACACTGTGTGCAGTGGTTTGTTCACGTATGACCGATTGATCCCTTTCCGCCTCCCCTGACCCCTCCGCCCATCACATGCTCAAGTTCAGGAATAGATTCGGGGGAAGGGCAGATGGAGTTTGCGCGCTGCATTATGAATTTTACTTGAATACAAATACATATATGAATACGAATAATTTTCCTCTTTCAACAAATACAAGTACAGAGACCAAGAGTGTCTGCTTTGTATTCCCCTACTACCAGCCCCCCCCCCCACACACACACACACACACACAGTAGGGGAAAGTGAGGTGGTTTGTGCTGGGGGAAGATTCTAGGGAATCATAGAGGAAATTTGTGAGCCCATTTTACTCATCCTGCAAAAAATAGAGCCTCATTCCCTGAGAAATAATCACAAAAAATGCAATTGTACATTGTATTTTACATTTTACCAATAAAACAATGTGACATTGTTAATTTTAGACCAAAAAACAGAAATAGACCATCTTGCTACAGATTTATGAAAAGAAGACAGGCAGGGCTTCCACTTCTTTAGAGGACATGGACAGAGCAGTGAAAGAAGCTGAGAAGGGGAAGAGGCAGATGAACATATGCAGGATGAAATTAAAACAATACATGGAGCAGAAAAAGATGGAAAATAAATAAGGCCAGGATATAAAATAACTGGACTTGCCATTTAAGTCTTTTATGAACATATGGAGAAAGAGTTGGCTGAACATATAAAGTCATGAGCAGTAATGCTTCATGGTCTAAGTCCCACTGGCTTTTGACTATGCATAAATAAATGAGAATGATATCAAATAGGCCAGCTGGATCAAAGAGGAAAAAGCAGGTTGCATTAAGTGTGCATTTACTAAGAAAAAGTAATAGGGAACATTAATAATTATTTCCCCAGGAAATGCTCATTATCAGTTATCACCAGGCAGAGAGCATATAGAGCATATAGCTTCATATAGCTTAAATCTGAATGTAAACTGCAATGGCTCAATAAGAGACAAATTAAGAGTCTCTTATTAATTAAAAAAATTAACATATTTTCTAGGACATGTTTGGTTTGTGACTTTTAAGGCACGCCACTATTTGTCATGCCACACTCCTGAATCAACCTCTCTCGGTGGAGCTATTGCCATTAACAGACAAAGTGTGGGGTTCTTCGCATTTGATGTTGTAAAATAACTTTAAATAAACCTTAAATGAGCAATTTTGTATCTAATTTGTACATTTTAGTTGGAAGCATTACTGTCATGGCCTCACTTTAAAGTCACTTTAAGTAAAAACTGGTACAACTCATACCACTCTCCCCTTAACGCCCCTACTTTTCATGGGGGCTACAATCCAAGGGCACCCGCATATAGTGAAAAAACGTGTTGTTGTCATCGTCTGTCATGCCTAAATTGCCCCAAATATGCTCCCAAAACACTTTAATTTCATTTTAATCATTAGCCTTAAAGATAATGTAACAGTAAACCTGTATCTGTACTGTTAATTCATGCACAAGTGTTTTCTTTGGTCTAAGCAGGTAATACAGTAATACATGAATTTAAGTTACAATAATAAATATACAAGACTTTTAGAAGAACAAAATGAAGAATACAGAACACTCGAGACACTCCACAGGGGAAACTCTGGACTACACCATCTCGCCCTTGAGCTGGATGATTATGTTTGGGGCTGAGCAGCAGAGCTTCATTATGTTCAGGTGTCTGGTTGCCTTCGGTGCATATGGTCCGGACGTCACAGTCAACTGTACCCAGAGGTGCGAGGTTTGAAAATTCACAATTGACAAGACTGCTGATGCACATTAAACAATGGGTTACTGTAAACATACACTAGGACACCACCACACTTACATCAGCTCCACTGAACTTTCAAGTGTTACTATCAATCTTTTGTTTGAATTCTTTACTTCACTGATCATTGGTCAGCTGTGTGTATGTGCATGTGTGTCTGTGTGTACAGAGTGTGTCAGCTTGAGGCAGCCTGAGGCCTCGTGTTTAGGGCATAGTGGTTAGGGCATCAACCCCATCCAGCACCTTTGGGATGAACAGGCATGAAGATTGTGATCCAACACCAGTGCCTGATCTCAGAAATTCTCTACAGAATGAATGGGCACAAATTCCCAACAGAATCTTGTGGAAAGCCTGATGTGGAAGCTGTTATAGCTGCAAAGGGGACTAACTCCATATTAAAGACTATGGATTTGAATGCAGCATCATGCAGCATCATCGCTGGTGTCCTAATGGTCAAGCATCCCAGTACTTTTGACCATATAGTGTATGTCTAATAGGAAAAAAAATAAACATAATTAAACTAATTATATTTGGGCTAAAATTGCATTAAAATTCACCTCTCCTCTTTTTTTCAATTATGTCCAGACAAGTTGGCTAACAAGCCTGAACACAAGAGACCTTGTGATAACTTTTGATGAAAAATTTAACAGAAGTCAAGATCAACAACAACAAATCATCAACAAAGCCACAATGTCCACTGCAAAGGACACAAGATAAAAAAAAAAAAAAAAATGCTGTGACATGTTTCAAGCATTATACATGATATTTAAATCTAAACACCAAAACCTTCTTTTGTCTGGGTTTTTGTTTGTTGGATAACATGGGGTCAGTGTATCACAGGACACTTTAAAAGTCCTCTATTTCCATGGCAAACATTTGAATCCTTTGATTCTCTTTTCATGGACATGGAAGTAAAAAGGTTTCTCCTGTTCTAGAGACAGGCATGAGTGGGATGGTAGATGAAGGGTGTAGGAGGGAGGAGTGGAACAGACAGATGGAGCAGATGGATGGAGTTTTTGCTGCGTCTGGAGCAGCGGACAGACGTTCTGGCACTGGGAGATCAGCAATACCGTCACGCTCTACTGATCCATCCATCTAATATTCCTTCATCTTCAGCCACACTGATGATATTAATCATGGTCAATAAACGTGACGACTTAATACTTCTTGACAGGCATCTTTGGAGGTGCGAGAACATTCTAGCACACAAGCAAGACCTCTGATTACGTGGTTTACAACTAACTGGCTACATTATTTGAAACCCCATGGGAGGGACCGATCTCAAGCAACCAAGGAGCAACAGGTTGGTAGTGCAAAAAATGAAGAGTTTAATTTCTCAGAATAAGCAAAATGGAAAAATATCACAACAGAAAAAGAAAAACTGTGACTAATAAAGTAACTTATAAAGTAAATTGTGTGTTTTAATTTAAAATGTTTGTAATTAAAGGGCAACTGAACATGTGCTAGGCTATTTGTGAGGGTAGTGTATACTTTCCTGTGTGACTGTAGATTCGGCCATCATGCAGCACCACCTTGCAGGTGTACATTAATGATGATTTTCCACTGGCAGAAGGAACCAAAGTACCGTAAATTACTGTTTTTGACTACAAATAAATCGACCCGAACCTGAGCCGAACCCAAGCTGCTAGACGGCAGGGCCGAAAGCAGGTCACAGCCGAGCTGACCACACCACTGTTTTCTGATTGGTCAAAATGTTGTCAGCACAACACAGAAAGAAGGCCATTGTTTTTTGTTTTGTTTTTTTACTCTCTGTGCAAAACTAAGTAAAATGGAGATACAAACTACCTACTGGAAATATTTTTTTTGTATACTAAAAGACCACAATAAAAAAAAAACAGCTCTGACAGGAAAACTGTCATGCGCACCCGTCATGGTCCTGGAAGAGACGTGTGTCATGGGGTATGTAAACAGGAAGTAGTTAGCAACCAGTGCTCAGTCGTTGAGCCAGCCCAACTCCTCCAGCCTACTGTGAGAACTTTGGTTCTTCTCTGTTTCCTTATATACTCACAATGTGTGTGAGGAGCCAAGTCTAATGAGTTTTCATGAAGCCATCATGATAACAATCTAGCCAGAAATGCACTGCAATCACACTTTAGACCTTTTTACTTCAATACCCTGTATTTTAATGCACCGTGTGGAACAGCACCAGTATCTGCGCTAACTGGTGACTGAGAGAAGTAACGACGCTAATGCTAACCCTAACCACGCACGTTAAAGTACAGGGTAGTGAAGCGTCGTCCTAGCACAAAAAAAGGCCAAAAGTGTGATCGCAGCACATTTTTAATAGATTTTGTATAGTGATGGCCGCACGAAATCGCAAGATCGGGGTGTGAGAATGCATGTTCCTAGTGGGAATCCTAACTCTCTTGTGGAGCATTCTCCGAAACAAAAGTGTGTGGTATACCAACTCTCGGCTCTGTTTGTAATTAGGCTAATCCACCATGCTACACTGGGCTAACTCTTTGGCTAGGTAAGTCTTGTTCTTGGACAAAAACTTCCCATTGGTTTGACTCAATTAACATAGTTTTGGGATGACTGGCTATAAACTCTGTGGAGATGTGTGTAAAAACCCAACCATGCCTGATACACTCATACCAGCACCACACACTCTTCCATGACTCCTACTAAGTAAGAATGGTCCACCACCCAAATAATAACTTTTCAGCAGTAGTCCTTGGCCAGGGATGAATGGAGACTGATGCAACAACAGCCTTGGAGGAGTTAGAGTAGCCAAAACTAGTGCTGTCAAGCGATTAAAAATGTTGATCTAATTAATTACATGGTGTGGAGATTAATTAATCTAATTAATCGCATTTAATTGCACATACATACAGACTTACAAAAAGCAGGGTTTTTTTGTTTTTTTTACCATTTATTATTGAATACAAGCCTATAACTTAGGCTACAATGGTCATGACATTTTTAATACTGACTGAACTAAACCTATGAATTAGGTTACAGTATATGACAGTTGTAAGTTTTCATAAACTACGTCTCTCAGCTCTCTGGCCACAGCGCTGAGACTCCGCCCCTCTGGAGGTCTGGATGGAGAAAGCTAATGCAGCTACTTCCAGCCCAATATTCCCTCTCTAGCTCGACCAACACCTCTCCTACAGACACTACGACCAGGTTCACCACTGTCACACACTTTCCCCATGGGCAAAGTGTTGAAATAAACATGTTTTTGTGCTTCGTGTTCACTCTCCCCTTTCATGGCCGGGCAGCTGCACTCCAAAGTTGAACCGGGAGACGCACAAGTGTCTTTTCCAAAAGGCAAATACTTCAGAGTCAGAATCGCCAAAAAACATTTTCTTATTTATTAGCCATTTTTGCGTTTTTTTTCTTCCAAATCTCACTTTCTGGCTGCTCACGTAGCAGTGATCTGGGACCTGGTTCTCCTGCTGTTGCTTAAGACTTTGAACGAGAGGATGACGTAAAGCGTTAATTGCATTAAAAATATTAACGCGTTATTTTTTTCTGTGATTAAGCCAAAACACATTAAAATCTTATGTTATTGTAATAATCAAGTACCTTTTCTAAAACAAAAAAGTAGTGTCAAAGTAGCAATTAACTATTTAATGACTGGTTAATTTTTACATTTTATTATTCTTTAGCCTAGCAACATCTGAATCTATTCCTGCCCTTAGATGTAACCAAAATTCCTCTAGTTTCAGGTTCTGCTAGTTATATTTAGTAGAGTTAAAAGTATTATCATTTTTTTCAGTACAAATATAAATTTTACTTGAGTACATGGAACTGAGCAATTGGGACTAGTTATACACACTTTTACATTCAGTGTTTAACTGTGCACTCTATAGTAGTGGTTGGTTGTAATAAAGGGGTGAGTAAGTGGATGTAGAATAGGTGTTGCAAATAAAATGGCTAGTGCATGAATGCAGGAGTCTGTTGTTTCTAATAAAGCGGCCAGTGAGAGGATATCTGTGGAATCCAACAATCCAGCTGTATGATATCATGAAATTGTTCAGTGACTAATTTACAAGAGACCCAGTGTTTCTTAATTTGCCTGTTGTTTCTTTTTCTCTCTGTCATTCTTTATCTTATCAGCATGGTGTAGGTGTTCTCGACCACTCTGGGAGGAAATCTGATTACCAAGTATTCAAATTCACAGTGTTTCTCTTGTTTGTTCATTCTGCCTCTCTCTGTAGTGTCCCAGCAGGCACCTTTGTTGAACAGGTCCTATGTGACTTTTCATGGGCAGCCCAAGAAAAAACAGCCCCCTCAGAGCTCTGTCTGTCTCTCTGTCTCTTTCTCTAACACACACACACACACACACACACACACACAAGCACACACACAGTCTGTCTTTCGTGCTCAGTGTAGCTTTCAAATCCACTTAGTTTCTCTCTCTGCGGCTCAAATGACATGAAAATCAATCGTTTCTGGGAGGCAATCTGGACTGGTGTGGAGTTGGGGATGTTGGTTGCGCAAAATAAAGAAAAAGAGAGATAGAGAAGGGCAGTGACAGACAGACAGACAGACAGGTAGAAATACAGACAAGACTAAGAGAATGCTTGGGATAGATAAACTGAGAGAAATATGTATATGAGAGATGGAGAATGAGTCAGATTCAGAGAGAGGGAGAACAGGAAATGCACCAGTTGCACACAAACACACAAACACACATACAGATGGTGTACAGAGTGTGTATTAGTGGCCAGTTCAGATGTTCCATGCTGATCTTAATCCCTCTTAATTTCTCCCACCATGATTAGTTATAATTGGGCACAAGCAGCCTCTACAATCCAGTAAATGGGAATAATTACTATGGGAGCAAATTTTACCCCATTCTTTTCTCTTGAAGACATTAGAAGGCACCCACTGAGTTCCATAATGGCAGAGAAAACATTACTAAACATGGTGGAGGATGATTTAGCTTCTGTTTTTTTCCAATGAAGTTTTCTTTATCTCGATAAAGTTCTCACTAGAGTGCAGTCCTTGGACATTTGAGTGGAAAAGTGGAAAAAGAAAAAATCAATATTCTGGCCCAGTCCTGATTTCAGTCATTGTCCCTGTCCCATTATGAGTGGTAAACATTACGGTGGGAAATGTGATTATACGGCCTGGGCCGAGGGGAGTGTACGAGAGCATCTCTAAATAAGTAATGTTGCGCTCTTTATGTATATTTCCACAATTATTTTTGCCAGCCAAGCAGGAGAGCTGAGCGCTAACCACACTGATTAGCATTTAAAAGAGAGCCATTTTTCATCCCTGCCAGCTTCGGCCCCTTTGACTGCAATTGAACTCAAAGACCTGATGCTGTTCAATTACGGCTGTAAATACCGCTCCGGATAAAAAGGGCCGAAACGAAACTGGCTGGCAAGAAACAGCACAACTCTGAATCAACTGAAAAGCCCTTTAATATCGCTGAGTGCTTGGCTAGGAGGCCAGAAGCCACTGCGTCTTTCTGTGTGTGTGTGTGTGTGTGTGGGTACTGACAAAGAATAAAAACCGTGGTCAAAGTTTTAGACCAATCTGTCGCTCATCAAGGTTGGAAAGCTCCCCCGTCAGAGCGCAGAGGGCAGAAAACATCAGCAGTCTGAGATATGAAAAGAAAATGGCGTGGATTAATTATGCCCTCGGACCGCGCCTCCCCTCGGAAAAGGTCAGCGCCGCTTCACATCACTGAAAAGCGCTTGACTGGTGTGTTGGAGAATGTTAGAACATTTGAACATTCACCACTTGAGCCGGAGAGAGGCAGAGAAGTTTGTGAACGCAGCACATTATGAGAGAAGAACTGAAACTGCTCTGCCAAGGACACCTGCGAAAAATTAATGCTCGTTTCCGCAAGTCTACAGGAAATGTTCTGTGTCCAAGCTGTACTGTGCCGGTACTGAAGTTGTATCAGGTTTGGGTGTTCCAGTGTATCTCAGTCTTGTAATCGAGTTTCTGACTAAATTCTCTCCACAGTTTATGGCCGGTTGTCCCAAAACCGCATTCATGTAGTCGAATGTGCGGAAGGTTTTTTCCATCAGAGCCACTTTTGTCATTGTGGTCTTTTATTATTGATAGTCTTTTTTGAGATTTTATTTTCTCTGTACATTCTCAATCTATGTTAGAGTCGCAGAAACTCCCCCTGAAATTTATCTTCAGCCCAAACAGGGAGTCGAGATGGAACTTCATTACTTCATTAGTTTGTGTCTCGTTTGTTGTTTTTTGCACAAACAGTAAAAAAAAACAACAACATTGGCATCTTTTTTTACCAAAACCGTAAGATGGTTAGATGGTCTGTTCTCAGCCCTGCCATCGAGCAGCATGGGTAAAGCTCAGATATAAGTTATTTTATTAAGAATTCTTTTTTTTTTTGCTGTGTGCCAGTAGAAAAGCGCTGTTCTGCTCAGATATTGTTGGAAAAGTGGAAAAAAAAGGGTTTTGGTAATTATGAGATAAGACTTAATCTGTAATTCGCATGTCATTAACAGGTCTAATGGACTCCAGAGGCAGATCAACAATGAATATCCCAGAAGGCCCTCGAGTAGTGTGAGGAGATCACAAGCAGAAAGAAAACTGGGCCTAACTCTCTCTGGGTGGGTAGGATGGTCCTCCCACTCACCGCCAAGCTACTCGTCTGTAAGCTGAATTATGATATACAGTGCTGCACAAAGGTTTAAGGCACATAGACATGCTGTTTAAAGCCATTTTCTAAATAATATGTAAAGCAACAAGAAAGCGGTAAAGTATCAATATTTGTTCTGCATGTAAAAGCAGCTGATATATAGTCGACCCACACGAATCCGTTTTTGCTGCGGCCTCAGCCGTTCACCTTTTTTTCTTAGAATTTCTATTCAATTATTATTGTATTTACCCTGCTTATACCAAAGAAAATTACAACTCATATCAGAGAAAACCAGCATGTATGAATTACAGTACAGTCTATACAGGAGTAACATCAGTATTTACATTCTTGCACTGAGGGAGCATTTCAGTACAGACACGGGTTTGCCATTACATTAATTTTTTTTCAAGGGTAAAGTAGTAGGCGGAGTTTAAAATGAAATTAAAGTGTTAAAGTTAAAGAGCATATTTGGGAGCATATTTAGGGTTTTAAACTATAAAATTCATGGGTGATCTTGGAACTTAACCTCCATGAATTTTGGGGCTCAACAGCATAGTGAGCTGGTGATAAGAACACAGGTTAGGGACCAGATTTCCTCCAGCCGTTGTTTGGATTTGTTAAATTTCATCAGCAGCTACTAATATGATTGAATTTAAATTTACTGAAGTTTGCTAGCCACTTCCACAGCGAGCTCAGCACAGTAGACCACAATATATGTCATTTTTTATTTTTACTTTTTTTATTTCATTTTTACTGGGGCTTTTCATAAAATATTTGATGCCCAGACCCAACAGCCTCAAGCCCCAACCTCTCAGAGGTGCAGCTCTATGTCAGCAAGATCCCCGTGAACAAAGACTTAATAATAATAATAATAATAATAATAATAATAATAATAATAATAATAATAATAATAATAATAATAATAATAATAAAAATACTGCAATTTATTTATAAGCATCTCTAAAGGCCACTTTACAGAAGTTTTAAAATTAAAGAGTAGATATATTAAATTAAGAAGAGTATATAATTATTTTAAAGAGAAAATTATATTATAAAGAAAAGTTTAAGTCCTTTTTAATTGCAGGTTTTAATCTTTAGGCAGACTCGAGTTTACTTTAGTGTATGCTTTATAAGCTATCTGTGCATGACATCTCTAAATATAGCTGAATACTGCTTTTATTGGAAGGTTATGTGTTTTGTACAAGATTTTTAATCAACTTGTGCCATTTAAGGTCCTTTGACTCCATATAAGCATTGTATTAAATCCTAATAAAATGTGAGTGAATACCGCAACCAATCTTCTCCTTTTTTATTATTCACATGATTAGATTTTGCTCTTCAAAACCAAATAAAATGAATAATTAAGATAAATTAAGTGCAATTGTAAATGTTTCAGTGTGATTAAATTGGAAAGCAGGTTCTTCAGTCACGCCAAAGCAACACCTGCAAAACATTTGTCAATCAAAACGTGACCTTTCGCAACAGTTTGTCAGACAGAACAACAGGTTTCCAGATGTCATAATTAGCTTACCAGAATTAATATCTGTTAGTATGATGATGACTCGAGCCTGTTTTCAGTAGTGGCTCTGACTGCTGGATGCTGGAATGGATAAAGTGATTAATCCATAGGCACTCACAAAGAGGAGGGAGGCAAGAGCATCACCAAATTCCCTGATTTAGCTTCGTATCATGACGCAGTGCTTTGGTAGTCATTCAAAGCCTGTTCTCCTGCATCCATTCCTGTATGCTGCAGATTGTAAATCAGTGACAGATGTTCTATTGCAAAGTAAGAAAACTCAAACCGAACACCAATTACAAGCATGTTGCGCATTTGATCCTTAGCTACCAGGAGCAATAACTTTATGACTCACCACGCATCTCCTGAGGGGAAAAAAGTAACAACAACCTGAGAAAGTAGGTTGGAACGGCAGAAACTACAAGAAATTGGGCCAGTCATAGGCTTTGAGGTCTTGCTGCACAGCAGCTAAAGTGAATAGCTCTTGAAAACATGTTTTACTCTGGATGAAAAAAAACCTTTACTGTTCATTTTATCCAGTGTTTTTGCTAATGGGTTGTGTTTATTTTTACTCACTCTCACGCACACACACACACACACACACACACACACACACACACACACACACACACACACACATACATACACACACATACACAC
>JBBMFX010034052.1:0-11866 GCA_037832545.1 Rhabdalestes septentrionalis
AGGTAGGGCGTCTATGAGCGCCGTGGCCAGACTTTCCACGCACACAAACCGAAACACACACACACACACACACACACACACACACACACACACACACACACACAACTATTTAGACTGATCTTTAATTTTAATATTTGCAAGTTGTCTGTAATTGCACGATTGAGCCATTTAATCACAGTTCAAGTATTTTATCCATGTTGAGCGAATATATTAGAACCTCAGAAAAAAGTGACCATACCTGGCTGTCCAAGCCTAGGAACAGGACCATTAAGAAGAAAAGGAGAGACCAGAACTGAGAGCCTGGTAGGAGAGACAAGGCCTTGGGGTAGGCTATAAAAGCCAGGCCAGGACCTGCAAGACAGTACACTTTATTCCAAAAATGCCTCATCACTTCAGTGAGGATATTTAAAAGGATATTTAACGGACACTTTCTCTTATTGTTATATTTATAATGTTCAATTCTGTAATAAACAAATAGGTGGATGGATAGATAGATAGATATAGATAGATAGATAAATAGATAGATAGATGTCTCATACACAACAGCCTGTAATGTACTGTGTCACATTCACTCCAAAACCATCATTAAAATTTCCTGTCCAAGAAGCCCTCCAGTCATTTCAGACCAGACGGCATAGAGTTTGTCGACACCCCCTCGCCTGTTCACGGTTTGTTCCTCCTCAGACCACTGTCACTTGCATCTCATGACTGCCGACTAGGAGCACAACACAAGCTTTGCTTTTTCAGAGATCTGACCTAGCCATCTGGCCATTAGAATTGGGCCCTTGTCCAAGTCACTCAGCTCTGCCTGCTCATTTCTCTCAATTACACCATGATATCCAACCGTTCGCTTACCATCTGACATATCCAAGATATGGTCATCTGACATATCCAAAATGTTTAGTTGTATGAGATGAGCAATGTTATTCACTTCCTCTGTGAGTGGCCCTAATTATTTGGCTGATCAGTGTTTATATTAATTGTGTTTTGGTTGGAAAGACTGCCTGGTGCAAACAAGTTCTATAAACACCTGTTTCCCAGACTTTTTAATTACTGTTACAATGAGCCCAATGTGTCTGTCACAGTCCACAGTCCACTGTGACAATGTGTCTGTCACAGTCTACCCTAGCACCACTACCTATATTCTAAAGCTGCTTTCAGCCGAATTGTCCAACACCAGGTTCTTCAAAGTGTAGGCTTTAATTCACAGCAGACCTCAGGTTTAAATACTTTAAAAAGTAATTAGAAGAAAAATTAAACATGTTAGGTTGTGCCCCACTCGCCATTTCATTTCAAATAACCTTCAGTGATGTAACTAAGGGACTGAATTAGGTTCATCCTGTTAAGACACTGAGACTGAAGAAAAGACTTCTGCTCTGGTCTAAGGCGCCCTCTGGTGGTGACAGAAGTGAAATGCAGGCTCTACACATGCTCAGTGTCAGTTCATTTTCATTTCATAACATCAATTTAATAACAAAACCTTGTGTCTACAGGAGAAGGAAAAGCTTTATTAGTAATGTATTCTATTTTGAAATGTTTATTATTGCTTATTAAACATTTACATAATTGTTAACAATTGTCCAACAATATTTGAGAAATGAGTCCCAGTGTTTGATTTGACAATAAGGTACTGTGATATAAAGGTCTACCTGATTTTACAATTTCCTCCATAGGCAGGCTCAGCTCGTGGGACATGTAGCCAAGAATAGAGAAGACAGCAAACCCAGCAAAGATACTGGTGCCACTGTTCAAAGCACAGAGAGCTATGCAGTCCCTGTGGGAGCACAGAAGAATGGAAATGTACAGTTTGAGAGTTCAGACCACTATTAATATATGGCCGTATTATAAGATACTGTATGTCTGTGAGATGGTAGAGGACCCCCTCCCTCATACACACATTCATTCTCACAGATGCACATACACACACACACACAAACACACATATAGAGTCTGCCAGGATGGCAGTGATAGAAATGTATCGGGACTGTATATGGGAACTCAAATTTTAGTTACACGAATAGCTCCACACAAATGGAGGATGACTGAGATTTACTGACTTGTAGCAGTTGTTGTGGTATTTGTTATAGCTGCCCAGGGCAGTGAGGACACCTTGACAAACAGCGTAAGAAAAAAACACCTGTGTCCCTGCATCTCGCCAAACCTGGAAAGAGAAGGTTTGAGTTATGAACACACTGATAATACAGAAAAATCTAACACATTCAAAAGGATGGTTAGTTTGTGTGTCACTGTCAACTTTGTAAAATAATGGCATTTTTTCCCCAGGAAAATGAGTTTTCCAGAGCATCTCACTGGTCAAATGGTCCCTGATCAACTCAAGTTGTACTCTGTGATACTCGTCTTATTTTGTATAAATTATGAGAAGAAACATTTAATTGGAAAAGAAAATAATGATTTGAATATAAAACAGAAAAGAAGCCTGAAGTCCCAAATAGAATATTCCCAAATAGAATATTCCCAAATAGAATATATATATTAAATAAACAGGGTGCATGGGTGGATGAGTGTGTGTGTGTGTAGATATACTGTATACAGATATGCTGTGTTTGCTCTTCCTCGCTGCAGGCCCTGTAGCGCCAAGTATGTGTGAGTGTGCGTGAGCAGATCTTCCCTCAGGCCACAGCCCAGGTCAACGCCACATCTGCTTAGCATTAGCAATGCTGCACAGCTGGCAGCGACCCATCCATTCCCATTAGTCTGCTCATCTCAGCTTCCTCTGTGTGTCCCTGTGTGTATTTTGCATTTAATGGGGACCGGGCCTAATAATAATAATAATAATAATAATAATAATAATAATAATAATAATAATAATAATAATAATAATAATAATAAATAATAATATAAAACATAGTCAGCCTTGGTTTATTTCTCTCTCTAACTTTTCTCTCCCTTTCTCTCTCTCTCTCTCTCTCACTCACTCTCTATTTCTCTTTCTCTCACTCACCAACTCTATTCTTCCTCTTTCTAACCTTGGGGTGGCCCTTTGTCTGATATCCAGCATGTAAATTCTTGTTCACCTCAGACAGAATATGTCCTTTTATATGAAAGGTCCCAGCCACACCCATTTTCTTTCCTTTTCTCTTGTCAGCTTCATTTATACTGACCTGAGAAATGAAACCACATGGAGCACAAAGAAGTGTTCCATCCACACAGAGAGCACGCTGTTCGTGACTAATGTTGAGATTTCTCCCATCAAGTACTGTGACAAAGAGGACGTTGTGTGGGATTTCTCAGTTTGAAAAACTCAAGGCCACTTGAATTTACAGGCCTGTGGTTTCCATGTGACTGGTTCTCTGTCAGTACACTTCACACACTGCCGGCGAAGTAAGCCCTGGAGCGAAGCTGTAGCTGCTGGATTAAGAAGCAAATAAGCCTTATTAGCAGCCGTAGAGACGAACCCAGGAAGTCTGTAAGGGGGAGGAAATACAGGCCAGCTTCATTAGAAAGGGTCAATGTTCACTGAAATGGAATGCACTTGATCATAGCTTCTTTACAGGCCACAGAAAAGCTACAGTGTGGACCACGGAATGTAGGCGTATGTCAAACCTGACATCCAGATGCCCCTTACTCTTCCTTAAAAAGGAGGTTCTTCAGGGGTTCTGTGGAAAAGATAACAACTGTGTCCAAAAAGTGCACTCGTTTACTATGCAGGGCGTAGAGTTGTGCGAAAATCCAACCATCAGTTTCACCCACAAGTTAAGGCACTACAAAATTGCAGCATCACACCAAATAGACATGTACCATCATGCATTGTGAGTTTCTTTTACTGTCCCCTACATATTGAATGAGTGCACTTTTTTGAATGATTAAATTCCTCTGCATGTCGTGGGAACTATAGTACATGCCGAGGCTGCTGGTTAAACTAGGCCACACCATAAATTATGGGCCACAGCACAAGCTCCTTCCTTATAAGTTGCAGGACCAGTTTACAGAGAGCCACAGTGGAACACAGTATATGATGGAGGTGGGAGTGGGGGAAGAGTATGCTTTTTTTTTTAAATGTATTATAGTATATACGGTAAATGTTATTTATAAAAAAATATTTCAATCACATCGTGTAACAATATTTAATAAATTCCTTTAAAAATGATTTCTGCTCCTTGTTCCAGGCCACATTAAAAGTGCCTTCCCCGAAAAAACATTCAACACAAAACTATAGTTGAGATATACAGTGTGTCCAAATCACACACTTGCACACTTTTAGTGCACGATTTTAGTACACAGTGTGTTCACACTGACAGCCAAGCTTAAACTCAATGTATGATGGCCACTATGGCCACTAAACAGACGTCATTTTGACCACGTAGCGGAAGGGAAGGGACTTTCAACAAGTTTTCTGACTTAAATAACGGCTACCAACAGTGAAATGCAAGCCCAAACAGAGGCAACTTGGTCATATGAATGTAAGTGACGTTAATACAATTATTTTACTGAAATATACTGTGGTATAACCGGCAGATATTTTGTCGGGCTGGTGAATCACAGGCAAATGTTAGTCCATCACTTATGCTAAGAGCAAAATGTTAGTGTTCCAGTTTGCACAACACTTACCCATACAGAAGGAAGTGCTCAGTGCGCACTATGCACCACATACCAGTGCACTCATTTTGATTGGCTGTGTCCTATATATTAACACTAGCATTGCCTGTTCCAAGGCTGACAAACATTTCTACACTGTTAAACATGTATGTATATCTATGTCCAGCTGTCGCTAGGTCCATACTGAGCACAGCTGCTTTACAGCTTGACTATGGAAACTGAAAATACTCAAAGGGAAGATGTTGTTGGATGATGGGAAATGTAGTGCCTGTTGTGAATTTGTGTGGTCATAAAGTTTGTATTGTTTGTAAAAAAATGTCTTTGGCCATGAGCCACAATAAACTGAATATAGTGATGCCATTGAGTATACAGTTTTATACACGTCTTTGGAGTCTCTTGCTCAACTCCAGCTCCCAGTACACCTGAACCAAGCTTTCAGTGTCCTCAATGGCTTCAGTTGTGTTGTGTGCTGGATAAAGCAAATCGTGGATCGTGAAGAGAGCCCTGAGGTCTATTTGCAGAACCACTGTATATAGAACTTTCACTACCAAGCATTTACAATTCTTAGAATCATGCAACAGATATCGGCAAATTTTATAAATACAGTTCAAAAGACACAGACCCTGCTGCTGATATTTGGGGCCCAGTTCACAAAAAATGTTTAAGTTGAACTTCACTAAACCTAAGGCATACAGCCATGGTTAATTTATATTACAAGCTCAGTTCCAGGTTCTGTATTATTCAGTCACTCAGCATTTAATGTGAATTGTTGCACTGTTGAGAATTGATTCCAATTTGTCCAGTAACCATACATGGCTTTTAGTTTTATATGCCTTGTTGATCATTTTAAAGCAGACGTAAATTTTGTGCTATGATTTATGGTGAAGTAACTCATTAACCAACATCTGGTGCCAACAACTGTGAATCAAAAACAGATTTGTCCTCTAGAACAAACCGTTTCACATGAATTCATGTTCAATGATTTTATTTATGTTTTATCAACTGAATAATGCAGAAATTAAATAAATAAAATAAAATGAATATACAAATAGTGGAATTCTCTTGTCCAGTTATCTCTGTTGAACCAGGTTTAGACACTGAGGCTTGGAATGATCCTCATCTGAGTGTGAGACCATGGTGTTTATGATAAACATTGGATGAAACCTGATCTTGAATTGAGTGTCTTCTTCAAAAGAAATAAATCATACCATGCATGTATACCAGTTTAAGGTAGTGCTGGTGCATCTGCCACCTGTCAGATTAGTAATACTCACTTATTTTGCTGACATCTATACAATAGGACGGTGAAACTGAACATTTGTGACAAATGACAGTTTGAAATGAGTAGGCTGAGAAATGTCTCTTGCTTTGTAAGACTTCTTGATCTAAGATACACATTTTGATTTTAAAAAACTACATCTAAACAAAAAAATGGAATATAGAACCTATACTGTTACAATAAAACTCAGGTCAAGCCACCTTCAAATTGTAATGCCATTTAGTTCACTCCTGCTTTTGAAAGCTTGAAGATACAGGTGAACCATGAAGTTGGATTATAATTTTAAATTCAGGTATGGTTATAAAGGGCAACCCTCCAGACTCACAGTGGTGTCATGTGTTTTGATCTACTTTAACAACAATTTACAACACCTGCAGACAGTAGAATGAAAAAGAAAAGGGCACAGAAGAAAAGGGCAGAATCTTCAAAATACAATATCCCAGTTTGAAGAAAGGCAAACGCAACATGAAAGCCCAAGCAAGTGTGAACCTCCCCAGAGAATGAATGACTGCAGGTTACAGTAGGCAAAATACAGCATATTTAAACAAGTCTTGGCTCCCACCATGCACAGGGGCACACACACAGGCTTACTTCAGGGTTGGTGATTTTGGTGATGTCTGGGTAAAGGTAATAGGTGAGGCCTGCTCCAGCCCCGGGGAGAGTGACCCCTCTGAAGAACAGGATCAGCAGCATGAGGTATGGAAACGTGGCCGTGAAATACACCACCTAAAGAGATGCATACACACACATTCAGTTTACATACAGGTTACATACATCACTGGTCAGTTTCTGAGAGAAAATTATTTCCATGACACCCTTGAATTATTATTTGCAGAATTATTCTTACTGTAAAACAAAAATGTTAAATATGGCATATGCATAAGTTTGGGCACCCTTATAGTAAGTATTAATAAAATGCCCTCTGGCTGAAAGCACAGCTTCTGGATGCTAATTTGTGGTCAGTTTTTCTCATCGTGATTTTTTTCCCACTTTTTCTTGCGCCATGGCCTTGTGTCTGTTGAGTCTGCATGTTCTCTTCATGGAGGAATGAGCTTCTCAGCTTTCATCCACAGTCCAAATACATGTGCTTTAGGTGAACTTGGGATTCTAAATTGATTGTAGTTGTGAGTGTATGGAATCTGTGTGTGCCCTGCAGTGGGCTTATTCTTCCATGTAGATGAGATGACCGAACAACAGCACGCTACAGTAGGCCAACGCATCCCTTTTACAGTGTCAGTCAAATCTCCCCGTAGGTCTTTGGCAGAGATGTGGGGGTTTCGCCTTACATACCTGAATGGTCTGTGAGTGTTTTTGTTTCTACAGAAATTGTTCTTGGTCTTCCAGATTCTGTCCAGTCTCCTTAATTCCCAGTGAACATTACAAGTACAAAGTGTTCGATATCTTTTATAGCCTTCTCTTGCTTGGTAGAGGTCAGTAATGCTTAGATAAAAGATGATTGTGAAAAAAATCACAATCTAGTTTATTCTATTCAGATGTAATTTTTCACTTAGAAAATCAACAAACCTTTGACCAGATGGTCAAAAATAATATTCACCATTTTATAAAATCTGTGATACTTAAAACACACCCTGCCATTTGTTCCATTTGTTTGACACTGAAAGAGAAAATCACTTCTTTCGGTTACTGTGGCTAAGGTTAAGGTTAATTTTAGAAAATGATCATTACATATTGATCCTTACATATATAATACATAAAAGATATATTATCATTATTACATGCAATTTCTACTGAAAAAAATGTCCAAAAACTGTTTTTAAAAAGGTTAAAATGTTCTTAATTTTTAATGAACAAACTTGTAACAAAATAAAGTCATTCACCCTGAATAGCGGCTGGACAGGGGCTTACATTTTCAAATTCTAGTTCAAAGTGACAAAAATGTGGCTTTGTCCTGATGACAGTGATGCATTGTAAGAACACAGATATTTTTCATACACATGGGGACTATCCATTTCATGGGTGTTCCCTGACCTTGCCAGTGGACTTTACTCCTTTCCAGATGCAGAAATAGCAGATAGTCCAGACCAAAATGAGGCAAACTGTTAGGTCCTTGTGTGGCAGGCCCAACAAATCATCATCTGTTACTCGCAGCACGCGATTACTGAGGATACACACCAGACACACAGACACACACGCACAAGAGAAAAATACTGGGAATCGCACATTATCTGTGAGTGTTCTCTGAAATAAAGACCTCTGTAATGAACATACGACAGCTGCAGTAATGGAAGTTGACATGGAAACAGATGGAAAAATACATATGCTGATTTGCATCCTGTTTCTCAAACTCCACATGGGTTCACTGTGTACACACAGGTCGTAAACAAAAACATTGGAGTAATGGATGGACTTCTCTTCCAAAATTAACTTTGGTGGGCTCTAGTCAACAAAGATAAACATGCCGTTTTCAATTCCCAACCATGTGTTACAAGGCTCTTGCAAAATCTACATCTAAGGAATACAACAAGTTGAGCGAGTTACAGTCTAAGAGAATTCTTGGGAAAAGTGGGGTTCAAATTGCTTTGGAAATTAGTTGGCGTGCAGTTTCAGCTGCCTCTGTTTGTGTATGTGGAGGCATGTTACATTTCTGTAGAAGGAATGCCTTCCCACACTTGGAAGGAACAAAGGTAACATTCATCATTGTTCAAGATTTTGGTGGGCTAAAGCTAAATAAATATTGTTATCTTAAAAAGAAAACATATAGAATGTATCATAATGTTCAGGAAAAGGAAACCACACTATTTAATTTCCTGTGATGACACTGAATTTCATAACATTTTGGATGATTTCCATTGGTCCATTTATCCTAAAATGTTCACACAATGCTGTCTTTCACAAACAATCTATGTTGAGACAATGTTGTGATGATATATCTATATTATTTCATCTTATATCACTTCTATTCAGTACATTACAGAATTATCTTATGAAGGTTAATATATTATTTATTTAGCACTAAAAATTGGTCAGTGGTCATTCAGTTCACTTAACTTGTGGCGATATCTGTGCTGATGCAATATATGCTAGTCAAACAGAAATGATGCACACATTTGAGCAGTTTCAGCAAATTGCTTTTGCCATAAAGCATCTCAGAAGTGCATTAACTGCTCTTGTGTCAGATTATTAAATGTGTAATGTGATACTTTTGTTATCTGTGAACACACCACAGCACACAATGTGAACATCGCAAAATTCTTTCTCTGTATTTAACCCAGTCACCAAGTGAAGCAGCAGGCAGTCAGGGAAGCAGTGTGTGGGGATGTTATCTTGCTCAAGGGAGCCTCAGAGGTGCCACTAGCAGTCTTGGGAATCAAACCCATGACTTTCTAGGTCTCCAGCTGTCCCAAGATTACCGTCAGAATAAACATGCCATGCACCGATATCCACTCATGCCTGTCTGTTTGTGTAATAATCCTCCAAACGAGAACAAAGTGAAACACTTTGGTAAGAAACTTTGGTTTTTTATCCCCAGATGAGTCTTTAGTGTTTTTTAAGGAAGGTAATAGTGCGTAACAGGACAATAAGTTGGCCAGAAAAGGACATGCAGCAGTGTCAGTGATCTGGCAGTCGGGAGAAAAACAACATACAAAAGCAAACATGAGGCAAAAAAGTCTGGAATTTCATACTGAACTTACAGCCAGAACTCCTCCTCTGGGGAGACGATTTCAAATGGCAGTATTTCAGTGAAGCCGGAATTGCTGCTGAGGGAAACAAACCACACTTAAGTCCCCATAAATACAGGCTGAACAGATGTTCCATTCAATTTTATAATATATAATAGATTTTGTCATACGCAGAAATTGCTTGCTTGAATTTGGTGTTTATAATTGATATATCTGCTTTAATAACTCTGTGTGTGTGTGTGTGTGTGTGTGTGTGTGTGTGTGTGTAATACATACTTACACTATACATGTATTTGACTTACATTATGGACTGAAACTACACAATTATGACACATGGCACATTAAATAAAGTGAGTTCCCTTTGTGCTGTAATTTAATGCTTTTAAGGTCTTCTTTATCCTCCATTTCAGAAGAGAAAACTGGACAACTGGCTTCATTTCTTTCTTGGCCAGCTGTGTGTTGTTGCATCATTAGTTCAGGCAGCCAACAAAAGGCATTATGTCTAGAGCTGACTATAGATGGGGCACTTACATCTGGAGTGCGGTTATGCCTTAACATAAGAACCATACAACAATGAAGTGTTGCTTCCAGCATAAAAGCCCACATACCGTATTTTTCACTGAATAAGACGCACTTTTTCTTCGCCAAAACTGGGGGAGAAAAGTTGATGCGTCTTATACGACGAATATACATTTTGCCTGCATTAAAACTGCACCTAACTTTGTGTGGTGCTTGCTCGCAGTCCTCTTTTTATGCTGTGTGCTGCAGCCTGGATTTGTGGCATGTAATGCGGGCTGTGGAGACTTCTCTGACCCTCGTGACAAAAACGAGACGAGACGCGACGTTATTGCAGGTCATGTGACGATAACAAACCGAAATCTATAATGTATTTTTGTTGACGAACAAGAACGAGACTATGTGGTTTAACTGTGCAAAAGTGTTTCTTCATTTTCGTTGACTAAAACGAGACGAGACGTTACATATCTACAGTGGACAAAAGTTTTGGGACACTTTTTTTTCTAGATTTTCCTCCTTTAAAATTGGGTGCTTCTTGTATTCCGGAGCATCTTAGAGGTACATTGTTGATATTGGAACAAAATATAGAAATCTCCAAAATGTCAAATAAAAAAATAAAAAAACATATTTACATATAACATATAATGGACATCAATGTAAATAAGATTTCCAATACATTTTGGAACATTTCTATTGGTCCAGTTATCATGAAATTGTCACATTATCATGTAATGAATAAATGTCAAAATAAGATAAAAATTTTGCAGACAAAAAGGATGTTAAAGGTCAACACCTATTTTAACATGACAGATAAAATGTTGCACTGATTTAACCAGCACACTTTTGATCACCGTATTTGAAATACAATCCACAAATGTTTGGATATTCATTTAAATGATTATTTTTTTAACATTTTGGAATTATCCTCAACACTATTCATCGCTCTGGACACATTTTAAACATTTTTTTTTTCTATTACAGTACACTCTAATTCTATATTTATTATTTATACCCTATGAAATGTACCGCTTTAGTATAAGTGCAAAATTGTTTACCTGTACATGTTGCTGTCATAGTTGTCGCTTTCATTGTAGAGGAAGGACCAGTCAGCGTCCGGTCTGTGCAGGCCTGAGGACAGTAGGCTTTGGTTGTAAGTGTGACACCTCTCTGTGGACAACAGTGAACATTAGAGTCACAACCTCCCGAATGGACAACAGAAGATGCGATGACGGAGACATGGCTCTGCTAGTAGGATGGCAAATTTTTACCACTGTAAGTAAATGGCTTTTGAACACTCAAATAACCATCCAATGCATAGAAGATACTTTATCTGGTCAAATGAAAAAAACTGTAAGAAATGTTCTTTAAAGTGGCACCTGTGTAGCATCAAAAGAGGTCTTACAGTTGTTTCACGTATTTGGTAATATATAGCATGTCTATAGCGTGTCTAAAACTTGTTCCTGGGGAACAGTTATGTCAGGCTTTGGGGCTGCAGGGCTCTGCATAAAATAAATAGATAGATATATAAATAGATATATAGATGGATAAATGGATGGATGGAGGATGGATGGATAGATATATAGACAGATGGTAAATATTATTGCTGTAGATAGTATTTTTATAAGAATTATTTACACCACTACCACTACTATTATTATTATATAGGCATAAGCCCTAGTAGTATTACTAGGGCTTGTGCCTCTATAAGAACTAAAATAAGTGTGCTTTGGCTAAATGTAAAACTATTGCCAAATAAATATATTATTGCCAAATAATTACAGATATACAGATATGTAGTTGTTGTTATTATTATTATTATTATTATTATTATTATTATTATTATTATTATTATTATTATTATTATTATTATTAT
>JBBMFX010034071.1:0-11865 GCA_037832545.1 Rhabdalestes septentrionalis
ACACACACACACACACACACACACACACACACACACACACACACACACACACACCCCACATAAACACAATAAAAAAACACACACATATACACATATACAGCCAAAACAAATTAAAACCCCTGACAGGTGAAGTGAATAACATTAATTATCTCATTACAGTGGCACCTGTCAAGGGCTGAAATATATTAGGCAGCAAGGGAACAGCAAGTTCTTGAAGGTGGTGTGTTGAAAGCGGAGAAACAGGCAAGCAAAGGGATCCGAGTGGTTTTGGCAGGGGCAAATTTGTGATGTCTAGACAAATGGGCCACAGCATCTCCAAAACAGGGTGTTCCAAGCATGCAATGGTCTAAGGAAGAACAACTGGGGAAAGGTTCATTGATGCATGTAAGGATCAGTGCTAACCTGTCTGATCTGGTCCAACAGAATAGTTTCTGTAAAACAAATTGCTGAAAAGTAAATGCTGGCTATGATTAAAATCTGTAAGAACACACAGTGTGCGACAGCGGGCTGTGTATGATGCTGTGTAGCCACAGACCAGTCAGAGTGCCAGTGCTGACTTCTTTCCAATGCGGAAAGTGACTGCGATTGGCATATGGGCAGCACAAATAATCCATGGAGCAGTGGAAAATGGTAGCCTGCTTTGATGAAAGGTTTTTTCTTTGTGGATGGCCGGCGGTGTGTGTGTGTTGCTCACCCAGGGATGAGATGACACCAGGATGGATTATGGGATAAAAGCAAGCTGGTGGAGACGCTTTGATGAAGTGTGATGCTTTGAGCAGTGTTCTACTGGGAAACCTTGGATCTTGGCATTTATGTGTATGTGACTGTGACACATTCCACCAACCAAACATTGTGGCAGACCAAGCACAGACCCTCATAGCAACTCTATTTCTTGATGCCAGTGGCTATTGCCTGAATGAATGACCAACAATCCACCCGGTGTAGCGTGGAGGATAAACCCTGTCACAGAGTGGCACGAGAGAGTCAGTAGTCCATGCACTTTACTCTGAGAATGCTCTTTGAATGGACTAGATTCCCACCTGGAATTGGTGTTCTCACACATACACAATAAAACAGTGTAACCAGAGTACAGCAAACTCTTCTTGAACGTGGATCAGACGTCACGTTTTCAGTCCAAAGCAGATTTTTTATTCTGAGACCCAAACTAATAGTTCGCTGAAACACCCGCACGTACACCACGTTCCCTCGTTCTCATGCTGGGTTGCTGAGCACTGTGCCCAAACATAAACAACCCAGCACAAGTATAGTTGGGCATGGCGGATGAGACCCGACATGACAGCTATTTTGTGGCAATATATACATTTTTGCTAAAGTGCTAAATTATTAAGAAATATATAATATAGTAATTTTATTTATCCTTGCTGTATCTGGGGACATATTTAGGGTTTTCACAACAGCACAATTTTTCGGTATACGCGGGTGCTCTTGGAACATAACCCGTGTGATGAGTAGGGGTTTACTGTACTATCAGTCCTGAAGAGATGAGGCTGGTGTGGTGAAGGGTGACTGAGAAAGTACTATCACCTTGGCTTATAAATGACAAATTCACTTCCATGTTCTCTTACATGTCAAATGACTGGTGTGTGTGACAGCATCTGTTTCATTCTGAATCTTTGATATAACAGTCACTTTGACTTTTGGTTTAATAAGCCATATCTACCACACAAACTACAGGGGTTGCTGGGGGGATGTCCTGCTGCTTTTATATCCTGCTGCAATTTTTCAAGTGTATGGTAAAATGTTTTGCCACTATGAGGAACGCTGAGGAGGTGCATAGTCCAAGGGCATGAGTGAGAGGGAAAGAGAGCATGTCTGGTTAAACTTTTCTCCTCTGCTCAAACTAGGTCTAATGACAATGAAAATATTTCACAGTTACATTTTGATATCACATAGCTATATCAACATAAGATTTTTGTGTTTGTTGTATGATTGTTCTCTATTTTTAAACAAATGTCTATTAATGAACTCTTTCAGATACTTAAATATTTAAGTGTACATCACAGTGTGCTTCTCTATTTGACAGGTTACTAGCTAGAGAGACAGAGACATAAAAGAAAAGCGAGTTGTTTTGACATGTTGTTCCCAGTCGAGTGGTTCTCGTGGTTAACCAATTGGAGCAGCACATCATAGCACACCCACAATGTAGTACATGTGCATCAATCTACCATATTCACTTGCATAATCCAAAATTAACACAAAAAGAGATAACAATATTTTATTCTTCACTATACAAGGCATTTTAATAGCATTGCTAGACGCTGGCACTGTAAATGTTCCTTTGATGTCAGTGGTTAAATCTGCCTCAGCTGTGCAATGTACGACCTTATCAGACTGGCATACTTTCATTTTTTCAAACCAGTGAAAGTGCCAGAACTGGCATCACCACAGCCAGCAGAGGGCATGTGCAGCACAAATCAACGTCAGAAGTAGAAAAGGATGTATAGAGGCATTAGACATAATGAAGCGTATTAACAAGGATAAAGGAGTAGGCGCTCCAGTGCAATGCCTGAATCATGCGCCAGTGTAATAGTGGATATTTTTCTGATGGATAAAGGAGGCCTGAATCCTCGGCAGCAGTAGGTATACTTTGAGGAGCTGTTGTCACAGTTAGCAGACAACAACCGAAATAATGTACTTCATACGTACATTTGCAGAGTTACATTCATAGTATAAATTAATTTAAAGTATAGTCACACATTTGTTGTACCTAGCATGTCCCCAGGATCATGTATTTTTATTAATTGTCATGTAGTCATTACAGCATCATCCACATCATCTTCATTTAGTTACGACGCACAACGTTACACAAAAGTTTGCTACATTAGCAAGCAAACTGTGTTTGTAATTAGAATTTGTCAGTTAGTCTTATTAGTCTTACACACATTTTAATCCAGATCCTGCACCACTCCTTTTTTGTTGTTTAGCTTTGCAATGAAAAAAATTTTTGTGAACCACATACAGTGCTGGTACTAAATTATTGTAGCTACGCTGGAAGTGTCAGTATCTCATATGTCGAGCACTTTTAGGGTTTCAATTTCAGAGACATGCTGTCTGGCTTTCAGTGTTGATTTAGTTCTTTAGGACCACCAGTTGTTATAAAGATCTGGCTCAAGATACTGCAGCTTTTTTTTACTTGTTCTTGTTTAAAAATGCCAGCAGATGCGAAGACCCCCTTACTGTTTATCCAGTGATACTCTGCCTCCACTTGTGTTGGTATTGCATCTTGCAGGCACATCACGTTAATTTCGGTTTATGTGCACAAACTACACTTCAAATGAATGCAGAATATGAGGGAAGGCCTATTTGCACACACCTAAGGGTAGTTAAATATGATTCAAACTTCTCCTCTAATACACACAGAAGGTGCCCTCACATTCACCACTTTACCAACAACTCTGACTGGTTGTCAAGGTTGCCCTAGGCATGGTTTAACTTAAGACCATATATCTCAGTTCCTGCCTATTGGAATGAACTGGCAAAAAGAGCTGGATGCCTATGGATTAGTTGGCAGACCTTTTACAGGCAGACAGCATCTACAAATTCACCCTCTGGAATATACCAACCACAGAATGGTTAGAGTTATTTCAACACACGCCAACTGCTGGGAAAACATATGTTCATTGGAGCCTTTTATCAGCGTTTCTCTAACTATGGTGCTGGTCCGTGAGAAGTTCCCCGCCGTTCCGCCTCGGTTCTGCACCAATCAAAATTCCGTCAGATCCAGCTCTGTCACTGCACGCCCCGCCCCCTCGACTTCATGGCCCGCACCTTTCTTCTTCTTCTTCTTCTTCTTCTTCTTCTTCTTCTTCTTCAACCAGAGCACTTCTGTAGAGCATGAGCTGAAGCTGACATACCTGACCTTATTGCTGACATACATGATGTTGTTTATGCTGGGCCGTGCAGCCCCAAAGCCTGACATGACTGGTCCCCAAGACAAATAAGTTTGAGAAACGCTGCCTTAGATCACGTGGCTTTTGCATTCAACACTGGTGTGTTGGATAGACCTTACAAGCTGTTGTCTCTTAAACACTACTGTACCTTACACAGCCACCTTTATAATGTTTGGACCCGCAACCAGTTCTGATTAGTTGACATCTGTTGTAATGTGCATTCCAGGATTGTAGTTTACTGACTAGCATTCTAAAGTTATAAACATGGCTAAAAGCATAAAACCACTGATGTGGGTGTGAGGGACCTGTGTCCTGAAATCTACAATCATCTCTTCTATTCTGCTGACATCTTGCTAGTAAGAGATTATTGTCATTGCAGCAGAACATCAGAGCTGCCTAATCTCCTCTCATGAGATGTTGGACTTGAGCCCCCAACTGTAGTGTCATCTGCCAACTTGATGTGATATCTGTGATGTATGGTGACAGTTGTGGATGAGCAGGATGTTCTGTAGAGGAGTTGTGTTATGGTGCATGATGTCATGTTCTGGATCTTGAATGCCTAAGGCCTGTTGCTAAGGCAGTCTAGAACCTAGTTTCAGAGTGATGACCTCAGTGAGTGGAGCTTGCTGAGTAGTTTCCGATGGAATGATGGTGTTGATTGATGAGTTGAAGCTGACATACAAGACCCTTTTGTTCAAGTATGGTAAGACCAGTGGATGGCATTAGTTATGGCAACCTAAGTACAGTGCTTTTGCTTTTAAGCATGTAGGTGAGGGTCCAGTGACCATGGGATTAAGTAATTCAAGCTCTTTAGCAATGTTGCAATATCTATTATCTATTTTATCTTGTAATAGGAAACCATTAATAAGGACCAGTAAGTGAAGCAGCAGGCTGCCAGGAACACAGCGCCCGGGGAGCAGTGTGTGGGGATGGTACATCACTCGAGGTTGCCCCAGTGGTGATGGTAGCAGTCCTGGGATTCAAACTGATGATTTTCTGGTCACTCCCTAACCACTAGGCCACCAGCTGCCCCACTTACACCATACAGTCCCACCAGAAGCTGACAGCCACAAAAACAGACAGAAACAGGATGAACTCAGAACACTCGCTCGGAGCGATTGTCTTCCTCGTTTTGACCAGTTAGTGGCGAGAAAGCAGGCACACCCATCACATTAAAATTTCACAATAAAAAATCACCAGTAGCTGTGAAGTTTTCTCATATTCCTTGCTTGTAATACAACTTTAAAAGCAATCAAAAAATCTTCCTATGTCTGCCTTCAACAGAAGAGAAATTTGAGGGTCACACATTTCTCCACTTGCCACGGGCATACAGAATATTTTACATGCATTCAAACCCCACTTGTAAGCATGAAAGTAACATGCTTTTAATAACAAATATGAAAAGAACTCAGGAAAAACAAGTAAATGAGATCATTTACAGAAACCAAAACCGCAAAGATTTATCTTGGACCTTAGTCCAAGCACTACAATATGTTTTTGAACTCTAACTATATCCCTGCAAGTGAGAATTAATTAATTAAAATACAGCATGCTTTTGTTATAGGTGGCGATATCTGCAGCTAATGACTTGCAGCAGACATTATGACTTTAGACATCTGTTGTCTTCCAAACATAAAAAAGCCCAGATGTAGGAAAAATGCTGACTTGTCACACCATATTACATTTTTGTACTGCTCAGAGGCCTAAGGGCTTCTTATACCAGCTGATGCATCTGTGTGTTGATGTTTCCGCTAAAAACAGTTTCTGAATGGCTGCCTGGCCGTAACTTCTAGCTGATAAACATGTTTAGTTCTGTGATCTTTTGTGACTGTAGTTTTGTGGTATTCAGCAACTGTCCCTGTCCATGAGCCTCAGCTTACTCCACAGTTCAACTTGAACTTTACCTCCACTCTTAATGACTTCAAAGTTAAAGTCTCTGTCACATGCCATGCAGCATTTCCATTCATTTGTCTGCCATCAATTACAGGCTTAAAACGAGTAATTATTGTTAACTATGATGGTTCAGACACAGCAAATGTGTTGAGAAGAGTTCCTTTGCTCTGAATATATTGCTCTGAAAAGCTCATTTAAAGTAAATTATACGGCTTTCAGAATACTGCCAAGTGCCTTGAGTGGAAGCCTTTAATGTTCTTTTTCATTTAAGCAAATTTACAGCTTAACTGTGGTGAGCAGAGCACTCAGAACAAAGAGCTGTCCACACTTTCTTATCTGCACAGGCTATACCCCCCCAGTTATACCCCCACAGCTCAAAACTAGCCTGCTGCTAAGAGTTTTTTTTTAGTCTTTCACTTCCTCTTGTAGCTAGTGTATTTGTGTTTGCAAGTTTGTGTGCATGTGTTTGTGTTGACATGCACAGGAAGTGTCGTGTATTTGAGAGAGATTAGAAAGATGGAGGGAGAAGAGGAGGATAAGCGAGGGTAAGACTGTTGTTTCTTTTATACTTTCGTGCAGACCCGGCAGCTTTAGTCGTCTGTCATTTCGATGAGAGCGCGAGTGAAAGAGGGAAGGACAGGCATGCTGAGTGGAGGGACATGCAGAGAGACAAGCCCTGTGCGAATTCTATTAATAAATGTTTCCAATTTAATCGCTGTTGTTTTGTCTTTCATCGAATGTTGCTGCCTCTGCTGAGCCATTTCAGTCCGAACAATCACACTTTCTCCTGCCTCTGATTTCTTGGTTCTGTTTCTTTTTGTCTTTTTTGCTCGCCGCTGTGCCTCATGGCTTCCTGCTTCTTTTGGACACATGTCAACATCTGTTAACTCCACCAGTCATGTAAAGGCCTCAGTCTCCTGGAATTTGGTGATTTACTGAATAAAAACCGTATTGCATGTAATATTACATGTAATATAACATATACAGATATATTGAATAAAAAATAAGGAAAATAATATGACATTAGGGGTTCTTTGGAATTTCTCGAAATTGTGTAATCATGTCTAAATCACAGAGCAGATACTCTGTAAAAATATTTTTTAACTTTTTATTTGAAGGCCTCCTATATAAGGACTTAACACATGTAGCACCGAATGGCACATCAAAAGCAAAAACGTATTTGTGATCAGCTGATGGCATAAGATTCTTTAAAAAAAATACAGTGCATTGAAATAATTGTCCATAAACTGAAGTGATAGACATCTGTTTCATGCTAAATACATTTATGCTGTGTCATTTCTCTGAAAGGGGCCCTCAGACTAAAATAATACATGAAATTATGAATTTAATCATTCCTTCTTTAAAGTGTGTTGAAGAAACCCTTAGCAGAGCCTGATGTACTATCTTCATTGTTCTCCATCTATGTCACTCTTTGTATTGATGTCATTCCTGTTAGAACAAAACAGCTATAGGATAAGGAAGCAACATCCCTAACTTTTAGAAATTAAAATTAAAATTAAGATCTGAAAGCCTATCAGCATGATTCAGGGAACTGCTCCCTGAAACTGTATAATGCAAAGAAGATGCCACAGGATCTACATATATGTGAAGGCACCGTTGATGCAGAGGATTACAGTGAAGTTTTAGAGAGGCACATGCTCCGGTCAAGGTGACATTTTTCCCAGGAACTCCATTATATTTAAGCTGGAGAATGCCAGTCCTCATTAGAGTGCGCGTGCTAGACTGGCCTGCATGCAGAACAGATGTGTCTCCTTTTGAAAGTCCCTGGTGCATCATGAAGAGGAGAATCAGACATACTGTTGAGCAGCTCAAGCCTTCGATACAGCAAAATGGGCAAAAAAAGTTGAGTTGACTTGTGGCCTAGTGGTTAAGGAGTTGGCTCTGAGATCAGAAGGTTGTGGATTTGAAAGATCTCAGGGTGCTGTGTGTCCCTAGCTACCCACTGCTACACTCTGTGAATAGGTTAAAATCAGAGAAAGAATTTAGTGTTCATGCTGTGTTTGTTCAAGGATGACAAATTTACACTTTTTCAGTGCCTCAAAAGAAAAAGAATAAGAAGTTTAATTAAAAGAAACGGGGATGTGACCCAGCAGTACACTTGCCTCTGCTCCTGCTTTTTTGGAGTGTGTTGCAGGCATACGTTTTAAATGTGTTTGTGTTTACCGAATAGAATCACGTTTGTCAGTGAATTTGTCCTTTCGTTTTAAGTATGAATTTCAGATTTTAATTTTATTGAAAGTGTCCCAACATTTTTTTGAAAATGGGTTTGTAATATTAAATTTAATTCATTTCTGATCCAAGTAGTTTTACTCTCAGTTTCTATGTATTGGCATCTGCAAATATATATATATGAAAATACTGGGTACTGGCATCATCCAATAGAAATGGAGATACAAAATGTTATCCCAACACCGATTTGAACCTGTGGTGCTATAGATGCTGGCATAGCATCTGCGCTAGGTTACCTCACGCATCCAAAGTTCATGAAATTAGGGGATTAAAGTTTTTGAACTCAGCATGAAGTTAATTAATACCAAGATTAATTCCTTTTATGAATTCCTGTATTCTTTCCCAATCCTAAGAGAATCTGCTTTTTAAACACATCAAGTCACACCCGATCACTATGTATTGTTCATCTGTATATCAGGTTTTATTATAATTCATTATAATATTAGTTGAACGGATATTTACTGCCCACATAAACAGGTTCACATTTTTCACATGCTTATGAGCTTTGATCAGTACTTTAACACTCACAGCCTCTGTGTTCTCTCAACAGGGTTCCTGCACTACCTGTGAAAAATCTCTCTGGCTCAGGACCTGTACATCCAGCACTAGCAGGTAAGTTTTTATTTAAATAGACACACACACACACACACACACACACACACACACAAACACAAACATTTTAAAGATTCAGGAAGTGCAACCTAATTTTCTAATTTTGCTAACTTTATCGGTTATGACCGATCAATCTGAATGTGCCAAAATTACCCCACAGTTGGGATTTACAACACAAGCTTGTTGTAAAAGTCACTAAAAGTCTGGCAGATTGAAACAAAGCATTGTGATTGTCATTTACGTCAGGTGATCTTTCCAATATAAAATGTGGTATTTCTGATAAATCTGTAAATAAAAACTACAGTAAATGTTTTACTTGGATATGGGGAGATGTGGGCCCTCTCCTAACTTTTACTTGAAGGGTTAAAATTCAGATAAGGGTTCAGATAAGCTCCACTGTGGGTAGACTGGTATTTAACCTGGCCAGCTCTCCCTGAGGATTAGTTATGTGTGTCTAAATGGTGTTATGTTACAGTCACCAAGAGGAGGTTTAAAGTAATATAGAAGGTAGGGGGATCCTGAGTTGCACAGCTGTATAAGATGTGGCCCTCTCATCAAGCGTCATTTTTTAAAGAAGGTAAAACTGAAACTCTCAATCATTTCCCATGGCATTTTAAAAATTTCTAAAAAACAGGAGAAAGTAAAACTAAGAACCTTTCTATCAGAAGGGTAGAATACGCAGTATAGGTGATCTTTGAACTTTTTTTTTTTTACAATGATAACATCATTTTCTGCTTTCCCTTATATGTTATTTCTATTAAGAACTGTTCTAAAGATGTACAAACAGGGGAACATGCTCATCCTGTTCATTCTTTTAGGCATGACAGGTATCCTGATGTGCGCTGCGGGGCTGCCTGTGTGTTTGACTCGTGCCCCTAAGCCCATTCTGCACCCGCCTCCAGTCAACAAGAGCGACCTGAAACCAGTACCCGGAGTAAACGGCATCCGTCGCAAGACCAAGAAAAAGCACCTCTATAAGGGTGAGGAAGGGGGGATGCGACCAAACCTGGTTCGCATATGTGTATGTTTTGAGAGTGTTGGTGTGGGTTTGTGTATGCGTGAGAATGTTGTGTATGCAGTACTGTCTGTTTCTCTTTGTGTGTGAAAGTGTGTTTTCCCTGAAGAGCAAGCTGTCAGGCCACAGTTTTGCTGATCTCAGTTGAAACAGTCTGAACTAATATCTGGTCTGAGGATGACAGGACTGACAGCAATGGCAGAACAATCAAGATGGCAGACTGCCTCTCTCCCTTACACAGTTATGTGTGTTATTATATTTGCTGTCATGCTGGGCTTAAACCTTTCTGTAGTGTAAATCATTATGCAGCAATTTTGAATCGTTAATGTCAATCCTGCATATTTTCATCCGTGAGGAAAAAAATTCTAGTTTTAGGGGCAGAAATGATGAGCAGTTCCTAAAATGGTCAATTGTAATAATGATTTCAACAAACCTTTGTATTTTCTTTATAACTCATTTAAGAGGCTTGTGCTAGCGAGGGTGACCGAGCCCTAAGGACTTTATTAACCTAAACGAGTCACACTTTTTCTCTTCACTGAATCTACTCAGTGGATTCAGATCTCCCAAATTCAGAGTGTTTTTAGTAACGTGCACACCAACCTTAATGTGAAAGCTTCAGTGCCTTAAAATATCACAACACATGAAAAAGATCACATTCAGTTCCATATAAATCAACTCAATTTGAAATAGGGCTTGACCAACCAATCGATAACATTGATAAGGTGGCAGTGAATCTTTCTATGGATTAGTTGCCTTGACGGCTTCCCACCTAGTGCTACATCATTTAAGGTCATTCAGAGAGAGGAGACTGCAGTGCAAGGTTAAGGGTGCATGACTCAAAAAGTTCCAAATATGGAAACACGAACTAAACAGGTGGTTTCCTGTAAACTGTGTAAAAGCTGAGCTCCTCCGGCATTGCAAGAGTGTAGCTTGTGAACAGTAGATATGTTTTACCCACATACTGAGAACACGACTGTTATTTAAAGTCAGAAAACGCATGAATGGCTCCTTGTTTAATCTTCACAACTGAACTATTTCTCTGTTGTTTTAGTGTTTTTGCCTCCAGTTATTTTCAATAACCAGTGAAAACTGAGATTTTGTAGAACATTTTTAAAACAGATTTTGTAATTTTACATTGGCACTAAAAATGTAGTCACATTAAGTAATGTAGCATCTTTTCCAGCTAAAGCTGTATCATCAAAGAGCTCAACACACTTGGAGGAGAACGCTAACTTCTAATCTGTTAAGTCAGCACATAGACATCTGCTTTGTCTAGCATGGGGGAAGAGGGAGGACGATCCTACCCTCCCAAATATACTAAGGCTAGTTATTCTGTCTCTAAACAGACCCTCCTCTAAATGTGTTTTTTCTTGTTTTCTCATGATCTTATAATCTTATAAATTATAGTCATACTGTTACCAACTCAAGCTTACCCAGAATGATTTCAACAGATGTATCTTAATTTTAAATGTAAAAATCAGTAACACAAACTAAAAGTTGTTCTTCCAGTACTCTGAATGTGACATTTGCCCACTAAAAAGTCAACAAACAGCAGTGGGTGAGGCAAGACTACTACTACTACTACTGCTACTATACTACCACTACTACTACTACCACTACTACTACTACTACTACTACTACTACTATACTACTATACTACTACTACTACTGCTACTACTACTATACTACTACTACTATACTACTACTACTACTACTGCTACTACTACTATACTACTACTACTATACTACTACTACTACTACTACTACTACTACTACTACTACTACTATACTACTACTACTATACTACTACTACTATACTACTACTATACTACGACTACTACTACTACCACCTTACTACTACTACTATACTACTACTACTACTACTACTACTACTACTACTATACTACTACTACTATACTACTACTATACTACTACTACTACTACTACTACTATACTACTACTACTACTACTACTACTACTACTACTACTATACTACTATACTACTACTACTACTGCTACTACTACTATACTACTACTACTATACTACTACTACTACTACTGCTACTACTACTATACTACTACTACTATACTACTACTACTACTACTACTACTACTACTACTACTACTACTATACTACTACTACTATACTACTACTACTATACTACTACTATACTACGACTACTA
>JBBMFX010034096.1:0-11863 GCA_037832545.1 Rhabdalestes septentrionalis
ACACACAGACACACAGACACACACACACACACACACACACACACACACACACACACACACACACACACACACAGAGCTGAATCTGAATCTGAATACTGCACAAATAACGTGTTTTGTTTGAATATAGTATTTGGACAAATACTTAAAAAATATTAATGGCTGCTCGCTGCTTCAGAGGAGGTGTGGTCCACACTGTGTGCAGTCGTGTGTTATAGACATTCCGCTTCCCTGCTGTTCAATGAGAGAAGAGATTTAAATGTATAATATTTCAGCTATCTTGCCTTTAAGCTGGTTATGAGTGGGGCCGAGGAAAATATTTTATTTCAAACTTTTTTTCATATTAAGCATTGTCTGAATGCTCAATAAAATTTTAAAATAATTTACTAATGATTTCTTTCGGTTTTCGGCATTGGTGTTTCCTCATTTTCGGTTTTCAGCCCCAAAAAAATCCTTTTGGTGCATATCAGCATCCCACATATATATACACACACCCACACACACACACACACACACACACACACACACACACACACACACTCATGCATACTCATATTCCTAGATTTTATATGTACATCTTATACTGTATATTTGAACATTTTAATTTTATACTACATTGTGACATAGTACTTTACTCTATTTAGTTATTTAATTCTATTCTATTGTTTTTCTTAATTTTGCTGCTCTTAATTTTGTCCTGTTCACTTTCTGCTGTTAATAAGCAAATTTCCCACTTGTGGGACTAATAAAGCTTTATCGTATCGTATCTTATTGTATCTTATCTCATCTTACGAAAGGGTAAGGTAAAGCAGGGTATCTAATCGTATCTTGTTTTGTCTTGTCGTTTTGTATCTTATCGTATCTTATGTCAGAAGTACCCTCAGGCAGAGGCGACTTCTCGAGGATCTTGTCGAGGAAGTAGATGGTTTGGTAAGTCTTCCACGGTTTTATGTCGACCGTGCTGGCGGCGCTGATGTCCACGCCTTCTCTGCTCCAGAGTTCCGCCAGTCGCTCCGCCGGCCCCATCAGGGTCTGTCCCGCAGAGAGGTCCGGGAGGTACGGAGGCCAGCCAGGGACATTCAGCCAACTGTCAAATTCCAAACCTGAAGGTGAGATCCCACAATCAGAAATAATCCATCAGAGTCCACCTCACTCAGTCCTGAGGAACTCCAACACCTCCCCCCCCCCCCCACACACACACCCCCCACACTCCCCGGCTATACCTTCGATTTGGTGGACACTCTTATTCTTCAGGTCGGGGAAATACTCCAGTTAGAACTCCAGAGTGTCCTCAGCAACAACGCTGCGGAACTTAAACCTGTCAACATACGCCTGTGGGGACATCGCCAAATTCAGTCTGATGAATTGTGTAAATAAAACACGTTTTCAGTTTTCATCATTCATCACAGTGGTCCCCAAATGTTTATCACCGCTGGCCAGTCAGCGCTCGACAAAAACGGGGTTGGGGGGGGGGGGTGGATTACGTAGATTGTTTATATTGCGAATAACAAACGTGAATCCACTGTGTACTCGTACGTTACTTTATTAGCAGCTTCCTCGTAACATTGCGCCAACAACATAACAGGAGTGTATCATAAAAGTCTCTGTTAACATTCTCTCTGCCCCCTAAATACATTCAAAAAAATACACGTGGAAAAATTCGTTTGAGAGTTACATTTTTGGCGAGAAAATCGGTTCATTTTTCAAAATAGAAGATTTTTCAAATAAAAGATTAGGATAATAAATACAATGGAAATAATTAATTACTTCTTGGGCGAACCGGTACCAATTGATCCACGGCCCGGGGTTTTGGGACCACTGGTTTATCAGACGCAAAGTGTCTTCCACTCCCTAACTACAGGGGGCAGTCTCCCTGAAGCGACTGACGGTTGAGGGCCTTTCTCAGGAACCCAGTGGTACCTAGTGGTGGCCGGTTCCCTTGCCACTTTTTGTTTCGGTTTCATTTTGTTCCTCACATTGACAGTTTTCCTTCACGTACACATATTATTACTCTGATGTGAAATGTGGTCTAAAAAAGCACAAATTTTATCGATGTCCAGAAACCTGTCCCTTGTTGTCCCCCCTCATGAGGTGATAAAAGGAAGCAGGAATATCAGGTGTGTGTGGTGTGAGATGTGGAGAACCTTGAGGAAAGCGTCGAAGCAGCTCTGGTCTCCTGTGAGGTGAGCCAGGTAGGACACGAAGCAGAATCCTTTCTCATAGGGCGTCTCATTGTACGTGTCATCAGGATCTACACCTAATTTCAAACACAGGACTTTAGGATCCCAAAATACAATCATACATTTATTCCAACTACTCAAATGCATTTATATTTCCACTGAAAAACATTTTCCTAACTATTTAAATAAATAAATAGATCTCGGGAGATGCCGATTTGTTTACCGACCAGGTTTGATCTTGACCCGCAGCTTGTTAAGCGGATGGTCTTCTCCAGTGTTGTCCATGTGTTGTCTTAGTAAAGCTCGACCCGTCGCTGCCTCTAAACAGGTGTAGGCCTCCCCTGAAAGCAAGAGGAGAAACTTAATTCGACAGGCTGAACCCTTTTACCACAGGTGAATTACTACAGGCGAATTTACCACAGGTGAATTACTACAGGCGAATTTACCACAGGTGAATTATTCGGTAACTTCCATACATGCACAAAAATATGCCTCCACCTGTGCCAGGTTTTACAGTAATTATATTGACGTTATAAGGGCGTGTCACACATCACACATCATTAAGTATGTAATTATGAGAGGAGAGTGAGGTCCTGAATTGTGTTATGTTAGGGGCCACCAATCTAAACCCTTAATTCTGTTGTAATGACAGTCTACATTCCCTAATATTTTCACAAGTCCCTTGTTAGCTGAAGTCAAAACTAAAGAAAATCTCTTTCAGAAAATGTGTTAGTGACTTGGCCGTATTTCTGCCGAGTTACTGATCATTTAGAACAGGCGTGTCCAAAGTCCGACCCGTCATACAGCCCACAGCTTCAGTCTCATAATCAGTTTTCATATGGCCCACTGCTTCAGTCTTATAATTATTTACTCCTTCAGAGTAAGAAAATAATAAAACTGTAACTCCTCCTTTCACCACACGGTGGCAGCACTATTCTGACGCTATCTGGCTCTGCATCCGTGCTGCTCCACTCATTTCTGCCATGGCGACTGCAAAGCATTACTGTGCATCTGACATTGAACACTTGTACTTTCAGTGCGCAATTATAGTGCAAAAGGTGTTCACACTGACAACCAAGCTAAAAGCCTTAAAAGCACATATATACGGGGTGAGGGTGGGGGGTGCTCTAATCATGGCCAGAAAATCCCCCTGATAATCAATCAAATATTTTTATTTTGTCTTTCTGTGCGGCCCGGGTACCAAATGACTCCCGGACCAAGTGGGCTTCTAGGCAAAGGAGGGCAGTGTCCCGGTCACAGACGAACTCTCAAAGATGAGCTCCAGGGTCCAAACCACTTACTCTCATCAAGGAGGAGGACAATTAAAAAAGGATGTCCTGTCGCTGGCACCTCTTCTCGCTACCAAAACCGAACCACAGCCCGGCCTACCGGTGCAGGGGCACCATGAAGAAGAAGCTTCGCCTGCACTGAAGAGGAATGAGATCTCAGCGAGCTTCCTCTCAGTGAGAGACAGAAAACAAAGACCAGTCCGACTCAGATATGCTTCAGTGAACCATGAACCTTCAAAAGCAAAATCTCAGCCACACCAACCCCATCTCAGGACAGAGGCAGTTCCTTACAGAGCCCTGTGAAGGACACTGGGTTCACACTTCATTAATGCTCCTGGAGAAATCCATCATTTGTATTGGGCAACATAGTTTCTGTCCTCAGGGACACAAGAGTAGCAGCTCAAACATGGTCCAACTAAAACGTTGACCACCAAAAAAACACACACAATTCGAAATAATACCACAGCACTGGAACTAAGCAAACAGCTGAAGTGCGAGTCATGAGGCCAAATCAGCACCACGACTGGTGTGAGGCGTGTTCAACTAACAGACCTGGGCTTCTGGAACGTTTGATTAAGATTGCAAAATATGAATTTTTTGTTTAGAATGGTCTTTGATGAGGCATGTTCTCCAGAGGTCATTTTTATTCCTTTTTTTTAATTTTTTACTAGGATTCATACCCAGATGAACAGGGAGCATCACTCTGGGAGAGTGTCGCGCGGGTCACCTTTTAAAAAAAACACCCGCCCAAAACCAACCAATCAGGAGATCCATACTGACCTATCAGGAGATCCAAACTTACCAATCAGGAGATCCAGCCCGCAAAAAAAAAGTGTGGACAGTGAACCAAAACATAACCCGAGGAAAAAACCCAAATAGTTTACAACACGATTTGATCGATAATAAAATGCGTTTTGTAAATTTTTTAACCGCCAGCTGCACCCACAATAGTTTAAAAATACCTGCCTTAAAACTGGCCGCACCTGCGGGTCACGGGTCGACCCACGCAACGCTACAGCTCTAAAACCACTCGAGACAATTTGTGTTTGCGTTGTTAAAACAAAAAACAAAACATATTTCAAAAATGTACTGCATATAGAAAGAACTGGAGAAAAACTGTAGTCTGGGTGTAGGCTGGTGTAGTTTGTGTCCGTACCGTACAGCTCCCTGCAGACTCTGCGCTGGGCGTACATGGTGAAACCCTCGTTCAGCCAGAAATCCCCCCAGTTGGCGTTGGTGACCAGGTTCCCGAACCAGCTGTGGCAGATCTCGTGTATGACGACGTCGGCGAGGGAGCGGTCGCCCGCCAGCAGGCACGGGGTCACGAAGGTCAGGCACGGGTTCTCCATCCCTCCGAAGGGGAACGACGGAGGCATGAACAGAACATCATACCTGACGAGGAAAACACATCACTCACTGTGGGAACCTGAACCTTCGCCTCAGTACTGTCAAAACTCCCACACTAGCTATTCACAGTCACTGTAACTTATTTTTCATTTGCAAACACCAGCCACAATTTTCATTATGCAAATCACTTCATGATGAAGTATAATCAGGAAAAGCTACAATTCCAAAGATTCTGTTCTCACTGCAACAGCAGATATTACAGTTTTTAAAGGCACATTTGTTTTTTTTTACATATTTTACCTTCCCCAGACGTAGGGTCCGAAAAGCTTCTCCCCCAATGAGAGGAATTCTTCTATCACGCCGTCGTACTCCTTCTTAGCAGCCTCCAGTAAACACGGTTCGGTCCACACGCGTGACCTGGAAAACCCAAAGCGGACTGAAGCAAACGGACCACGCTCTGTTTCTCGGTGCTTACTGAACATCACAGCATGTCTGAGTCACACCACCAGTACAGCTTAGCTCTCGCCGTTTCTGCTTTTCACTTCTGACTGTATTTTACTTACACTTCTTTCCTTTTATTGCATTTAGTTTGCCTTTTCTCTCTTTTGCACATTACTTCTCTAGGGATGTCACGATTATAGATTTTTGATTATTGTCTGGGAAATAATCACGGTTTCACCATTATCATGATTATTTCGCATGGATTAATTTCACAGACAATAGACAATCACATTCTTTAGAAGTTTTTAACTTTTATTTACTACTTTTTAAAATAAAAACACACAGAAGCTCCATGGTCTTGAATCTGTTCCTCTGTATTGTTGGTAAATGCAAAAAAATCCCATACAGCGACTTCAGTCGCTTCACTGGTGGAAATAAAGGAGTTACATTGTTTCCTCTGCCGGTGTTTAGTACGGTGCAGTGAGGCGTCACTGTCTGAATGTACTGTCCAGGCGAGTCCTGCCACTCCGCTGATAGTCCTGTCGAGATCAACGCTTTTAACAGCACAGACAGAAACACGGTGCTGAGGAGCCTTTACCAGTAATTAATCATCACGTTTTAAATTGCCATTAATTGCGAAACTGGTTAATCGTGACACTACACTTGTAAGCAACTCATAACACAGCACACCTCACATGTATAATGCGAATGAAAATGAAATCATTTTACTGCATAGATATTTGAAGAACATTAATCAGGGTTCCCACCCCAAGTCAGACTTAAAATTCCCCAGACTTTCCCCGTCTGGAAACGCCTTTACTGAAATTCCCTGATATTCCAGAAATTCCCTGACTTGTGGGAACCCTGAATAGTGTATCGCCTCCCACTGTCAGGGCCACTTACCTGGGCCCCACCTCGGCGGAAACTAGTTCTCCCACCGCCAGCGCAACCAGATAGGCAGGAATCGGCTGCTCCATGCTGAAGAGGAAGGTGTTGTCTGCGTTCCTGTGCTCCCACTTGGTTGCACTCATAACTGCAGTGAAACCTTCTGGTACCTGTTGATGGCAGAAGGCAAAACCGGTTTGATTCGGGACTTCCCATGCCGTCGCCATCCACAAGGCTTGTTTCATTATTAAACTCATCTTGAATTTCTGTACATTTATTAGTGTGCTTGGTCTGCAGAGCACACTATTGTTCTTCTTAAATTATATTATTATTATTCCGTTCACCTGTTTTTTGGCCCCCTGCTCCTCCCACCGTTCCAGCTCTGACACATCGGGCCTGATCTGAAGTTAATCGCTTGTTCGCAGCTTTTTGATGCGTTTTGTCATTTGTGCGTTATTCACATTTTCCAGCGAAACCGATTTGCTAAATTATTGGCACCCCCATAAATCCTCTACTTTCAGATAGTCCTGTTCAGACAAGCTTCGTCTGAAACCCACCAAATTTCATGTGATCCCTCAGACCAACGTCCCTAACACACAAACACGGTCGGTGATGACCTGCACTCGTCTTTTCCTTTTCTTTCACTCATCCCTTTTTTGCCCCATTCATTTTTAACCCCATTGAAATGAATGCAGTTTCAGTAGAAGAGACTTTCAAGCTCCATACAGTGACCAAACCTTTTGAAACGTCATATGCGACCTCAGGTCACACCCCCAATGACACACACGTTTAAACTGAACAATTTGGGACAAAACTGTCATACAAAACTATGTGAACATAAGTATTGGTACACATTAATGCTATGTTAATGTTAATGCTAATGCTAATGTTAACACAAACAGTGATGCTAAAGCTAACACTAATACTAAAGCTAATTCTGTTTTCTGCATTTGAGCAAGCACACTTTGCATTTTCTCTGTGGGAATGCAGTCCAGTTTTTAATAGCCTGTAAGTTACTCCAGAGTTTACACCCTCTGTTACCCAATTCCCTCTTCTATTTTGTACAATATTGATTATCCTTCAATGATTGGACTAAACAAAAAAACTAATCCCGCTACAATGTCCATAAAAAAAAATGTTGATATGATGTTAAGTCGAATATAACTGGCATGTAATCATCTGAGCCAGACCCACTTTGACACATTCAGAATATTTGTATAAATTCTGGGCCTGTGCTTCAGCACCGTCTCACTGTTCTGGACAAAATGCCTCTCCACTGAAATGTGGTTTGACGAGTGATCAGTTCATTTAGACAGAGGTGTGGATCTGCAGGTCGGTGTGTTGAATCTGGACAGATCCTTGCTTCAGGTTCCTGCCCGCAGCTCTTGCATAGTTTGTCTGTAAATTATTACCATCTAGGTTTGTGTCGAATCACTCCAACCTTTATCCTTTAATGGAGCTTTATATTCTTACATGTGGTCATAAATCACAGACTGGAACTCAAACACATGTGGAGGGAGACCCAATATGTTTCAGACAGCCTCAGGAGAGAAAGACAGCTCTGTGTGAGTTTCTCAAGGGACGCTCCGATCAGGATTTTTGCCACCAATACAAAGTAACGATTTTTGTCTAGGTGATCGGCCGATACCGATTCTGATGCTTCACGATTATATTATTGATATGTGAGCTCTCTGATCACCATTCACTTTTTTCAGATAAAGAAATACTTTAAATGTTTCCTTTGTTATATGTGTGCAAGTGTGTGAGTTCTCTGCTGTTGTGTGTTTGTATGCGCGTGAGCAATCTCTCATGATGTGTGTGTGTGTGTGTGTGAGTATTCTCGTGTTGTGTGTGTGCGCAAGTTCTCTCGTTTCGTGTGTATGTGTCTGCGAGTTCTCTCGTGTTGTGTGTGTGTGTGAGTTCTCTCGTGTTGTGTGTGTGTGAGTTCTCTCGTGTTGTGTGTGTGTGTGTGAGATCTCTCGTGTTGTGTGTGTGTGAGTTCTCTCGTGTTGTGTGTGTGTGTGTGTGTGTTTGTGAGTTCTCTCGTGTTGTGTGTGTGAGTTCTCTCGTGTTGTGTGTGTGTGTGAGTTCTCTCGTGTTGTGTGTGTGTGCGCGAGCTCTTTCATTTTTTTTCCAGTAACGACAGTAGAACCGGTAACTCAGAGCTTTTCGGTACTTCTGTCTTTCATAATTAAGTTCCAGGGCGATTCAGTACTGGGTCTCGGTACCCGTCCCTAGTTTTGATCAGGACTGAAAATCTCGAAGTCCAGATCATGCAAGTCATTCCGGACCCGGTCCACACACCGTTTTAGGCAGCAATGCAATTCAGTGCATGTGTCAAATCATTATTGTTTTTGTATGATATAACATATTTAACATTTTTCCAAAGATCCTGGGAGTGAGATTAACCGAATCAAAGCTGCTGCCCTTCGTTTCTCAGGCTCCGCCTCCACATTAGCACAGCACATAGCAACTGTGGAACACTCTAGAAGAACAGCAACTGTGGATCACTCGAGACAGAACAGCAACTGTGGAACACTTGAGACAGAACAGCAACTGTGGAACACTCGAGACAGAACAGCAACTGTGAAACACTCGAGACAGAACAGCAACTGTGGAACAATCGAGACAGAACAGCAACTGTGGAACACTCTAGAAGAACATCAACTGTGGAACACTCTAGACAGAACAGCAACTGTGGAACACTCCAGACAGAACAGCAACTGTGGAACACTCTAGACATAAAAGCAACCGTGGAACACTCTAGAAGAACAGCAAGTGTGGAACACTCTAGAAGAACATCAACCGTCGAACACTCTAGACAGAACAGCAACTGTGGAACACTCTAGACAGAACAGCAACTGTGGAACACTCGAGACAGAACAGCAACTGTGGAACACTCGAGACAGAACATCAACTGTGGAACACTCTAGAAGGACATCAACTGTGGAACACTCTAGAAGAACATCAACTGTGGAACTCTCGAAAAAGAACAGCAACTGTGGAACACTCTAGACAGAACAGCATCTGTGGAACACTCTAGAAGAACATCAACGGTGGAACGCTCTAGAAGAACATCAACTGTGGAACACTCTAGAAAACTAGTTACCTGTGAAAGAGCCCTGATCTGGAGGTACAGCTCTGAAGAACATTCTAGAGGAACCACCCTGAGAAACACTGTGTTGTTTTGTCTTGGTTATGGTCAGGCCTTGTAACCGAGGGGCAGTCGGCATGGTTCTTCATCAGGCCAGTCTAAAGTTCTAGGCTGCCCATTATTTTTTTTCTAGACTATTACATACAAGTGGATCTAGAACTTCCTCTGTGGCTCAGGAACTGCACATAGTGTGGTTCTAGAATTGCCAGCGGAGACACAGTTGTTACTGTAGCAACTTCAGAAACTCTGTGAGAACCACAACGGCAATTCTAGATCCACAGTTCTTGATGTTCTGGATCCACGTATATATTCTAGAACAGAGGCCACCAACTTGGTGCCCCCAAGGACCACATGAGTAGCCCGCGGACCGGTCCAAAATACAGCACAACCCACCAGTGGGCAGCGTCTAACGTAATATTATCCTGTTGCTCTTCTTCTGTAATCACATTTGCATTTATACCTATTAGAAAATGACAATATCTAAAAAAAGCATTTAAAACATGTTTATTATACATGAAGTTTGGTTAAACTCTGCACTAGTGTATGAAACTGGGAGCCCTTCGTACGGCTCAGTACCCGTGAAGTAGCTCTCAGTGTCAGACAGGCTGGAGACCCCTGCTCTAGAATAGGGCTGGGTTAAAAAATTGATTCACCGATCAATATCAATTCTCGTTAAAAAAAATACGGTATCGATTCAAAATTCACGGATCGATCTTTTCCTGTCGACTATACGCTACTTCTCGCGAGCGTGTGGATAGTGTTTTATCTTTAACCAGTCGTGGTCGAAGTTGTTTTAACCTGCCTTGGGTATTTTTATTCAACCGATTTTAGGGTTCCAGTTCTTCAACCATTTTTGTGGTTCTCATTTCATTCTCAAATTCTGTCACTGTTATAAACGTAAGAATTTAAATAAAACCTGGAATTTCTTTTATTCCATTTCATTCTTGATTCTTCCTCTCTCTCATACACACACACACACGCTATTCCATAAAAGTTACAGTTATTCATGTGCAGAAATTGTTTTAATGTAAACAGACAATACTATAATGTTAGATTGGATGGATTATAAAATAAACACTCATTGTAAAAGTTTACTGTCCACTGCTAATACTGCAGTACAGTCCGTCAGCACAGGGAGATCCTCCACTCAGGACCATTTATAACCAAGACAGACTAGTATTAACACAAAGAAATCTGTAAATAAATCGATATTGAATCGAATTGGATCATGACCTTGTGAATCGGAATCGGATGCATTCAGAAAATCGGCAACAACAGCCAGGCCCATAACATACAATCCATATCACACACGTCCCATAACGAAGCACACACACAAAGGAATTCATGCTAATTACCATGACAAGAGCACGCTTAGTTAGTGCACAAACTCCGAACTCAAGCATCATTGTTAAGGAGTTTGATGGCGTTTGGAACAAATTAATTCTTAAAATGGTTGAGTTTACAGTGAGGGACTCTGCATCGTCTGAAGAGTCTGTACCTCAACAAGGAAAACACAGAATTTCATATGTAAGACCAATTACCTCATAACTGAAGGTTCATTACCTCCTAACAGTATATTGTTACAATAATATTTAATTTGGAGGAGGACTTTAGATGGACGCACATGCAGGGTGCGATTTATTTTGAAATATAAATAGTGAAACACATTCTAGAACTAGAACGAAAGGACCAGGCTTGAATGCATGAATGCAAACACAAGAGAATATATTCAGGCAGGTAAACACGAAACAGCTGGGAATGAAAACGCTAAACAGGAGGATCAGGACCAGAAATGACGTGGGACCGGACAGGCTGTGACAGAAACAGGACAGAAACTGAACATGGGAAGGAGACAAAACCAGAGAGGATGAGATTGTTTCAAATATCCAGTAGTTCATAGCTGAAGATCAGATATCTTATCTTGTTAAGGACCTGATGTGTGGAACACACACCTCACTGAGTTAAAACGATCAAATACTCTATTCTACAAGGTGTAGGGGGTTAACAAAAGGTCCCCAAAGAAAATATCATAGAAACTCTCAGAGACACATGGAGCTTCATTGGTGGGTTCAGATAGTAAATAAATAGCTTTATTTGTGCTGCAGGTGTGGTATCCGGTTCCATTCCCCACTGTAGTAAATAAATCGGAATGGTACGTTTCTCTTCAAGTAACCATTTCACTCAAAAGTTGAGTTGAACAGAAATTGTGAAAAAATCATTGGTGTTTACCTTTGCAGTATTTAAGGATTTTATTTTGTTCACTCTTGTGTTTTAAAGTCTTGCACTCTCTGTCTTTTTGCACTCAGTGTAATCTTGTCCTGCTTGCACTTAGTCATAGTCCGTGTGATGAGTTAGAGGAAAACCCGGAGAGGATCTCCAGTAGTGTATGTTCTTCCCACTCAGACTCTTCCCATTCAGACACTTCCCATTCAAACGCTTCCCATTCAGACGCTTCTCTCTCAGACTCTTCCCACTCAGACTCTTCCCATTCAGACGCTTCCCATTCAGACGCTTCTCTCTCAGACTCTTCCCACTCAGACTCTTCCCATTCAGACGCTTCCCATTCAGAC
>JBBMFX010034107.1:0-11863 GCA_037832545.1 Rhabdalestes septentrionalis
TACTTCTTGCAGCAGCTGTGAAGGAAAGAGAGAAAGTATTTGGGGCTGATTTTTGGGTGATTTTTTCATGCAGCTGATTGTTTTCTGGATGTTGAGACTGAAAGTGGGACCTTGTTTCAAACCTCTGAATCTTTAGTGTACAAGCAGGCATTACTCACACAGTGTGATTTCTGAGGGTCCGTGTTTTGGTTGATGTGTGTTCTTTCATGCATACACAAATACTGTGTGTGTGTGTGTGTGTGTGCGTGTTGGGGGGCGTCTATTACACAACACGTGTAGAGTCTTAACCCATACATGTCCATTTCTGACACTTTCTCCTGTCCTTGTGACTAAAAGTGAGCTTTAATGTCAGTTAAGCACTTGCAGTTGTATCATGTATGATCTAACCGCACAGACACAAAGTTCATCCATCACTTTAGACCAACCAGAAGAAACTTTTGCCTTTGAACATGAGTGCATTAATGATGTTTGCTCTCTTAGATTTGAGAAGTGGAAGAAGAATGAGTAAATATAGTGAGAAATAATCTGTGTTGAACTCTAAATTAGTCTTCATTAGTTGTGGTAGATCTTCCAATGTGGCTATAGCTAGTCAAGCACTGGACAAGACCCTTATAGAAGCAGGTGGACACACTTTAACATGTACATGCTGGTGTCCTTTCTTCTGTTGTTATTATTATTGTTATTAATATAATAGAAAACGTATTGGTCCGAGAGGAAATTTCTTGTGTTACGACGGCACAGAGACACAGAGACAAGAACATTATAAAATAAAAAGTCTAAATAAATCCAATTACGCATTCCATAGAAAAACCTAAATTTGAAATTCTCTATAATAAATACACGAATGCTGGGTATGAATTCTATAGGTGAGTAACTTACAGTTAAGTGAATTACTAGCCACATAAATAGTGGTTAGAAATGTTATTGCATGTAATAGGGACCAGTAGTATATAAGGGATGTTGACAAAAGTAGTGATGCACACTACTTATTATTGCACACAATAAGATATTGCATTTAGTGATAGTGTTTTAGCGACTGAGAAGGAAATTGCACAATGTTGCACATGGTGGATTATTTCACTTCATAGCAAAATAATGCAGGTAGTGGTACGCAGGACAGTGTAAACTATCTACAGTTAACCCTTATAAGGTCAGGTTTTAGCTTAAATATACAAATAATTCTTTTTTCAAATTGAGATTCATTGGCCTTGGCTCATTTTCTGTGAGGAACATAAATCCAAAAACATTTACATCTACCTCCGACCCCCCCCAACCCCATCCCGCCGCCCCCAGCCCCCCGCCCCCCATTCACATTTGTATTACATTCAGGGTCTTCGGGTCCTATTGAAAGTGTAGAAATCAGAGGTCCTGTGTTATTATATCCTCCTCTCTGGGCCTGTGTGTATGTGTGTGTGTGAGAGAGAGAGAGAGAGAGAGAGAGAGAGAGAGTAAAGACGTAAATGAAGTAAACATCTGCTGAGAATTTTAACAAAAAAAAAGTTTGAATATGTTGAATTAAAAAAAAGTTTGAATATGTTGAATTAAAAGCCCCAAAAACCAACGGGTCCCCCAGACCCAGAAGGGTTAAAAAGTCCATAAACCACTTTTGCATTATTTCTCACCACCTGATGTCCTCTTATGACATCTGTGTAGTTTTACGTGTACAAATCAATTGTCTTTTCACTAAACTTAAGTTAACAAGCTTTGTTTGTGTAATAGATGTAAAAGGCCTCTGTTCTGATGACCCAGTATTGTGCCCCTTACCAATGGCGGAAACACTCCTTATACCTTACTAGTGTGCGGAGGTGAACTGCTGTAGGCTGAATACACATGCTTATGTAATATTAGTTTGGATGATGTCATCACAAAAGGTAATCATTCAAAATGGGATGCTTTATATGCTTTGATGTAACATCCAGGGAATAAGTGGTGTTTTTTCTTTTTTTCTATTTTCCCATGACGTGGGGGCTTTAAAATCCAGTTGGGCTCATATATATCGTGCCAGAGTCTGTTCAACATTAGGTTAGATTTTGGTATAAAGCCTTTTAATGTATAGCTCAGTAGATGGATGCAAGCTTTTGCTCTTTCATGGCCAGCGTGAAGAGCAAGAACAGAGATGACCTTTAATTATGAAGTCAGCAGTAACAGCCAGTTCTTAAAGGAAGAAACATGGTCAGCAACACAGATTGCAACTCCCTGCTTTTCCACAGAGGAGAAAAGTATCTGTACCTGTCCGTATTCACCTGCTTTATTGGGGATATTTTTAGCCTGACGCCGGAATACAAAGGAAGAATAATAATCTTGTTCCTTTAAAAGTGTCATGTCATGTGTTCTGGCAGCAGAGCTTCTGGCTTCCTCTGGTTTCAAGGTTTAGTTACTTGTTGAAGTCCTGCTGGGCCTGCAGTGCCATTGGAAGTTAAAAGAAATCCCCAGGTTGCAGTCTTCTTTGCAGAAAACACACAAAGAGGCAATATGCATGACAATAAACAGACCATGGCCTACACATGCAAGACAATTTCCATTGATAGTACTGGATGATTAGAGAGCTGCTGGGTTGTAGTAGCTGTGTATAGCTGTTATAGTAGCTATATATTCTTATTCAGGCCCGGTTTCTTCTTTGTTATTTTGGAACTGGCCTGGTGCTCCCAGAGACCCATTTCTTCATTGAAACTTCTTAGAAACTACTCTATGTTCCCATGGCTCAATTCTATTTCCTCAATGTTACAAATAAATCAGCATTAGAGCAGCACGATATGCACGGAATATCAGTATTGTGATTTTCAAGGTACTAAAAGGTTTGTTTCCTCACTTTTCTGAAACGACATTTTCTTAAAATGTCTGTAAATATTGTTTCTATGAGGACATTTACTCCCTCATCCTTGTAGTCCATTTGTGAGAATTAAGCTACAAAACTGCCAATTTTCAAATGATTTTTCATGTCTTCAAACCAACATATTCGAATACTAGAATTATTTTGGATTTCATGAAGACCTTTACTAATCAGAACGCTCATTTCCTGAAATATTGCGATAACGATTAATAGATGATATATTTTGCAGACCATATAAGCATCAGTACCTCTGTAATATGTACAGAGATGCATATTGCAATATGGTGTTTGTGGTCATGTTGCTTTCCAGTTAATTCCCTTAATAAAATACACTTAACAGTCAACACTATTTAGGCCCTGAAGAGCCATAGTAAACTACTCTATGTTTTAAATCATATTTAGTGTTTGGAAGTATGACATTTATTGGCCCCATTCCCATTACCAGGACCTTGGAAACTTTCATAGCTTTCTTTAATATGTCATGTTGAGATGTGATGTACTAAACTGGGCCCTGGAACCTGGGAACATCAGTATGGTATAGTGTGAAAGCCAACTATTCAATTTATTCAGAAGACATTTGATATAATAGTGAGATATTACCGGAAGGAAGCAAGTACCGGAAGGAAGCAAGGCTTCCCCAAATGTAACGTAAATAAACTTTAATGTTAGCAAGAGAAAAGACAGGCCTATTGCAGTCTGTCACCATCCGGCGAGATGGCTTTTCTGCCGTAATTGAATATAAAGGCTGTTATTCAGTGACTCATTCACGTCCACAGGCCATGGCTGCAGTCTGTCACTGGCTTTTTTGTACTGAAACCCCATGGCTCTCTGGAGCTGAGGGACATGAGAGGTCAGTTCTGCTACAACAGAACAATTACAGTAATAGGCACAATTACAATAATCATTCACATGTCCGACAGATGACAGGGCAGAGCATGGCTGGCCTTTCATAACAAGAATTCTTATAAAACATTCCCTCTTTTCCATTAATCCAATTTCCGCCAAGAAATGATGGGTGTATAAAGTTTGCTTCTTTAGTTTGCTTCAGAACTGGACGTATGGGGCTAATATAGGAAATACAGGTGGGAGGGGAAAAAATATAAATGTATTGTCAAATCTCTCTTATGATGTAATGTAGATACACTAAACAATATAGTTTGTTTTATTTGTAAAATATTTAATAGATGTTTACATATTTACATACAAAATACTGGAAAACCTCAAACAGCGGAAATTGGAAAGAAATTAAATGCCCAGATTCAGAGGTGAATTTAGTTATGTAATATTTTCTATGTAATGCATTATAATATTATAGGGGTAAAACTAATTACAATGTATTGTGTAATCAAACTAGAATATTTGCTTCTGTCAAGGCTCAAAAATTGTGATAGTATCAAATTGTCACCTCTCTGGCAATTCCCACTATTAGCAGCTATCAAGAAATTAATGTTTATAGGCAATCAAGTAGAATTAACAATTATCTACATCTTCATACACTCTCCACAAGCTTTTTAAAATATGTAAAATAGACATATGTGGTTTCTAACACAGCGACAAACAATTATCCCTAAAAAATAATTCCTATTTTAAAGCTATGGAGCTACCATTTTTCTGTTTTGTATGTAACAGGATGTCATAACGTGTCAGAAGCTGCAAAAACAAGTATGTTTGAGGTTAGTAAACAGATTGAAGCAAGAATGTGATAATCTAGCCATGCACTAAACCTGATGCTAAACTGGCAGCAATACTACAAATACAACCTAATTCATCTTAACCATTCTATTTTTGTTGTAGGGCTGATCCGTTTGGAGAAAATATCTTGTAATTTGACCAATATTGCAGTTGTGTCTAATATTGCAATTATTTACAGTTATTTACAGGTATTTTCAAGAATCTGTATGCAGTCAGACTGATTAATTGCTCTGTAATGTAATAATAAAACCTCTGTTGTGCACCTTATTACTATACCTCACCTTAGAAATGCTGCCATCTACTGCTATTACTGTATTTAAGTGGTTTTGCATTGTTCTTTATCTATGTATTTGTCTTTTTTGTTTGTTTTTTTTAGATTACTTTTCCATAGTAATTTATTGTTGTACTCTTATACGCTTAATGAGGAGGCCTGAAATACTGTGTTTCCTTCTTTTTTCAGAATTACTAAAAATTACTTAGATTTTCCTATGATTATATACGAAGCTCCAGACCTTTTTAAACAGAAGCCACCAGCACTTTCTGTTTTTTCAGTCCTCAGGCCTGACTACTGAATGTGAGCTGTTGGATTGCCAGTTTACAAGCTTTGCATTACGAGCTTTACATTATCACCCTACTTCAGTCTTGTCGATCGCAGCATAGAAAACTGCAGCAAGTTCTGATTTTGTTATAAAAATGTGTCATTTTTCAGCCCTACTTTGTAGCTCCTGTCCAAAACTAAAGAACCAAACCTCAGGTACCAAGGATGCTTTGACTTGTTGACTACAATTGTGAAGATCTGTTAACATTTTATTTTTCTCTAAATCGTCACTGATTCTAAAATGATGTGTGTGATGACTAGGTCTAGATGGTCTTATTACACACATAATACTCATCAATACTGTAATAGCCTCATTAATGCAGTCATCACGACTTCTGTTTGCTCATTTTTGTCTGAAAGAGACAGTGAGTCATTCCAAAGGAATGTATGGGCTCCAATCTCCATAAAACAAGGGCACCGGATGCAAGTTAAACATTGATAGTTTCAGAAATTGACTCATAGCACTGTGTGCTGAAGTCAGGTTTACAAGCAAGGAAACGCTGCGCTATTTGTGTACCCCCAGGCCACTAAAATTCAACAGATCGCGAAGCTCAGTGCGGCACACTCCAAGTTGTGTTATTTCTAGGGTTGTAATTCTCAAAATTATTTGATTCTTTTGGAAGTTAATCAGCGCACAATGAAATGTTACATTCTACAGCTAGGCAGCCAGTGTTTAGAGAGTTGCCCCTGCAATCAGAATGTTGTGGGTTTGAATCCCAGGACTGCTAGTGGCACCACTGATGTATGACGAAAATGGAAACTTTTGTCAGATTATTAGAATAAATTAATCTGACTATAGAAACAGTCAGATTAATTTAAAGATAGAAATATAAATGAAATTCTGTCTGTATGCCGCTGTGCATTTTTTGAGTGGTGCAAGAGAAAAATCGCTTTTGGTTCTCTGAAGAATCATTGAAAAAAAAGATTTGAGGGACTTTAAAGAACAAACGGTTCCTTACTAATGGTCGTTCTTACTTTTAAAGATTTCTCACGTACCATAGTGTATTTAGTACTGAGTTGCTGAGTATTTCTGGATAGTTTATTTAAACTTTAAGGAATTAAAAGTCCAGATTCATAGATGAACTGAGGCATGTAATTTTCTTTATGACTTTTTATGCATTTTAATACCACATGGGTAAAACAAACCCTAATTTATTGCAGAATCAAATCGTAATGCTTGCTGTGTCATAAAATGTGAAGTATCACAGAAATATTGTATCGTGGCCCAAATAATGTAATGGGACTGAATAGTCGTCTCTGTGGCGATTCCCACACATTTCATATAAAGAGGCATTTCTGTAAAGAGCAAACCATTATTTTCAAGCGTATGTAGTGAAATAGATGCATTGGAAACAATAAACCAAACGTTTTTCTTTATTTTTACATTTGGAAATAGCTTGATTATTGAATTTGACTTAAGTTTGAAGTTTGAATTTTACCAAAGAGGAATACATAGATTAGTAAATATGTAATTAGTAAATATAAAATTTTAACTGGTTTTAACTCTCCAAATGCGATTGCTCTGCCACCTTTAGGCCGATGTGTTTTACACCTTTAACCCTGAATATGGCCTGTGATGTCTCATTTATCCACTTTCACACCGAGACACTGTGGCTTGGCATTTGCTCTCTGTAATTTATCTGGTGTATAATGTTCGTTAGCTCTGGGAGCAGTAAGCGAACTCTTGCAGACGTTTCCATCTACTCATGGGACAACAGCGGCCACCCGGCAGTGCAGATCCCTCCTAGGAAGGCGTGGAGGTGCTTTTGTTGCCAGCAGTGTTGCTGGAGGCATGCCAGGGCACGTGAGCGTGGCGTCCCGACACATGGTGAAAGCTTTTTTTGAGCACCGTTGGGAGCAGATTTAATACAGTACATTTCACACAGTGCTCTCATCACATAATCCTGCTCGCTCTCATGGTGCGGGGTAACGATTAGCACAAGGGTCAAACTATAACCTCAGCTGTCCTACCTGTTTATCTCTGGTTAACAAGTCCAAGTCTGATGCAGAAGAAGTCTTTTCATTAACCTAATTAAGAGGCATCTGCTGGCCTAGTGGTTAAGGAGTTGCCCGTGACACCAGAAGGTTGTGAGTTCGAGTCCCAGGGTTGTTAGTGGCACCAATGAGGTACCCTTGAGTAAGGTAATGTGTTCATTGCTGCCTGCTGCTTCACTTGGGGAATGGATTAAATACAGAAAAATAATTTCCCACTGTTCACACTGTGCTGTTTTCTTGTATGACAAATGGACACTTTACACTTAACGATGAGGGTCCAGAGAGAACAAGGACAGGTATGTTCTCCTGAACTCCTGGCCCTAGATAGTGAAGATATTTCAATGGATCCCTCTTTTAGACATGGGGCCTCAGACAGTCCCACCATTACTTGTAGCTAATGTCACAGAAAAGTAAAGTTGATGCCGAGGGATTCATTTGTAATGAGAAATTGGAATGACAAGGCTCTCTAATGATCATCTGTATGCTTGGTCGTGGGAATCCTAAACAGATACTTCTGCAGTAAACCTTAAACTTTGAATGGTATAGAAATTTTGGTGCGGGTTCTAAAACACTTAGAACTCACACACCCGGCATTTTCTGTTCTTTGGTTTGGCACGGCGTCGACCAGCCATTCTCCGGACCCCTTCCCTCTTTGGGTTTTCCCCACCCACTTGTGGGCGGAGACTATCCTGAAAGTTTCCCGAGTTCAGAGTTCTAAGACCTAATATAAAATAAATTGTAGAGTTTTTGTTCTTTTTTAGATGAGCCATACATTGACATTCACAGGTTCTTTAGGGAACCAAATCAACTTTTTAAATGCCATCCCAAAAAATTGAGCATGCGCCTGAGAAGGTCTAGCTAAAGTGTGAAACCGCAGTTCACCTATCTTCAGACATCCCAGAAGATCAGCTGCTAGAAAAAGCTCCATGAATAGTTTTTCACGCAGGACTTCACACAGCTGGGCCCTGGACCTCCTCTGAAAGAGGCTTTATACAGAGAGCAGGTCTATCCGGCTGCCCTGCTGCAGCACACTTGGGCTTGATCACCGGCCCAGATGGCCTCAGACTGTCATAAACTGTGAAAGTGAGTTATTTCAGGATGTTTCTTGTCTTTTTTCTGTTACTTTGGTTTATCGGTTGCTAAGACACTTCTCATTTTATTTTCCTTTGGGAAAATCGGTTCCTTTGTAGAAGATTAAAATTAGGCCTGTGAGCACCAAGAACACAGTGAGTGAAGTTTATACTGAACGCATCATTAAATCTATTTTCATAGGGTGATTTATGCAGCTTACTTGTTTATTGAGCACCTGCTACAATAGTAGTATAAAAATCTAAGCTGACTGATCTCATACTGGTTTCTTGTCTGACCTGAGGTAAAGAAAAGTAATAAAACAAAAATTTTAAATAATTAAAATAATTAACTAAGTATAGGAATTAGTAATTAAAGTGTGTCTCTTCTGTGAAACAATAATTTTAATAAACAATAATAGTCTTAATAATGAATCGTCCTGGAGCGTTAACATGAGAGTAGCTAATGTTTTCAAATGATGCAAGTTTTTTCTGTACAGTTTTCCTGGGTTTTTTTTTTATATCCAATGCATTTTTGACACTTTCAAAGTCAGTGGCCATTTTTCAAAAATGGCATGTATGACATTTGTCTGCTAATTTTGGTGCACAATTTAAAATCGTTAAAATGAAGTGACTTCTTTGTAACAAGTTCATTAACGCAGTTTTTAATATATTTAAAGTATGTCCATATGTCTATTCATTGCATATTCATACATAGGAGAAATAAATATAAAAAGCCACTTTTGATGTGTTTTTTCAGTTCATTATGCTTATGTAATCTTGTGTTGTAATGTGCAGCTGGGTGTTGTCTGTGGAGGATGTGTGCTTATTTTCACGTCAAGAAAACAGGTCATTTAAATGCAGGCGCACAAACTTCTTCACGCAACTGTATGCTTAAATGATGTGTATTTTGCTGGATTACTTAAGTGATGAGTCGTGACAGCCCCAGTCTGAGTGCAGTGCAGCCGCTGAGGGATCCAGTGACAAGCCTGGAGCTTGGTTGCCAGATCAACAGGCCCCTGTGTGGTCCTCATAAAGCTTATTCAAGCTGGGCTGAAACGTGCCTCGCAAATCCACAGCGCAGACTCCCCGCCACACGCAGCCCTAAACCAGCGGAGGGAGCGCATTTAAATCCCACAATGCCCACCGTTTGTGCAGTCACATTGCCACCCAGGAGCCTGATGTACTTTCAGAGACAAACCCAGTCTTAACAGATAGAGTGTTAAACTCTGATGACTTGCAGTGTCATTGCAGAAAGTAATCTTAAATACATATGCAGCATTTAGACACTTTTTATATTCCCCAGCTATAAGGTACAGTCCCTCTGGAACAACCTGGTGTTAAGGGTTTTGCTCAGAAACCCAGTGGTGGGATGCTGGAGGTAGAATTCTTACCCCTCTTGCTCCAGATGCAAGTATCCTACCCACTAGGCCACCACCACCCCCTAGAGATGCTTGTGTCAAAAAAGTACATTACATAGCAGTGCCTGGAGTTTACATGTCTACTTTTTTAGTGTCTGATGTAAAGTGCCATAAGAGAGGAACAAAATAATTATCTGCATTGAACCCATTCAACCAAGTGAAGCAACATGCAGCCAGGATCACAGCGCCCAGTGAGCAGTGTGTGGAGTTGGTAAATTGTGTAAAAGTACCTCGCAGTTCTGGGATTCAAACCACGACATTCTGATCACAGAGGCAATGCTACTACCACTAGTCCTCCAGCTACCACAAAAGCAACACCATTCAGTTTGAATGCAATGTTCAATGCAACAAATCTGGTAGTTTGTAAGGAATGTGTGTGTGGGTACGTGTGTTTGTGCGTGTGTATGCGTGTGTGTGTGTGTGTGTGTGTGTGTGTGTGTGTGTGTGTGTGTGATGGAGCATGTGATCCTCCTTCGTCTCAGTTGAGTGCCACTGACTGTAGGGGTTTCCTCTCCAGTAGTAGTAGGGCGGGGGTTGAGCAATTTTTATGACCATCCAGCCCAGTCGTTCACATTCCTGCATGTGGTGATTGGTGACCTTTTTATCAGGGGAAATCCTAGAAGAGGATGACCTGCTGTCATCAAAGACTCCCAGTTTAAACTGTCGGATTGTTTATTAACCCAATGCTAGACAGAGTGAATGGGGGAGGAATACACATACTCAAGAGTGGGCTTGATTAATGGAAAGGAACAATCTTTGCTACCCAGGTGAATGAATGAAGTCAGTCTGAGAGTTGCTACAGCAGTGGCATCCCAGAACAAGACTCACGTATCCCACCCCTACTTGCTTTGCTATGTCTGGCAAGCATTTGAGGCCAGCACTTCATCTGACAGAAAGGCATTTCAGCCATAGAATTTTGGTGTCTTTAATAGGTGATGTGTGAAATGTATACATTTTGAATGTTTTGGTCTATTGTTCTTGGCTAAGTTACAGTTGGCCACTCAGTATTTTTAGTTTCATGGAGTAAACAGAGACAGTTCCATGCACAGTAAAACCAAGTGCTCCACCCAGGCAGAAAGTTTAACCAAACACCAGTGAGGAGGGAACCAAAATATGACCATAGTACCTGAGCGCCAACAGAGTAAAAATACACATTTGTAAGATACTATATGTAATACAAAAGTATTGGGACGTGTGACCATTACTCCAGTAGCGACTTTAATGAAATTGTACTCAAATCCATAGACTTTAATATGGGGTTGGTCCCGCATTTCTTGGAAGGCTTTCCTCAAGATTTTCTGTGGGAATTTGTGCCCATTTATTATGTAGAGCATTTTTGAGGTCAGACACTGATGTTGGACATGAGGGTCTGGCTCACAATCTCAGTTCCAGTTCATCACAAAGGTCTTGGATGGGGTTGAGGTCAGGGCTCTGTGTGGGTCAATCAAGATCTAACACATTAACTTCTCCAGCCATGTTTATATGGAGCTTTTTTGATCTTATCTTTATCTTTCATCAGTGACACAACTAGTTAGACGTGTAAAGATGAACCTACACAAGATCAAGAGAAACTTGAAGAACAGGGAGGAACATGTTATCGAAAGGTGTTGATTGAAAGAATGCTTTCAGACCGTTTTCACATGCAAATTGAACTCTTCAGTGACTTGCAGTTTAGTTACATTTGACAATGACTTTAGTCACAACCATTTAGTTTTTTTTAGTTAAATGCATTTTGTACAAATGCAAACCAACAACACTTAGTTCATATTGGCCCATAGACAACAAAGAAAAGAAACAATTCAGAGGGAGTTTCGGCCTATCGGAATGCTCTCGCATCTTACATCTCTAAATGAAGCTTTGATATGTATGATTCTTGGTCTGTGCAGGTCATTCAAGTTCTTCAACACCAACCTTGTCTTTATGGAGCTGGCTAAGTGCACTGGGACACAGTCATGCTGGAATAGAAAAGGTTCTTCCCCAAACTGCATGGGTTGCTGTGCTGAAACGGCTGGAAATTTTTGAAACTCCGCTGGAGTTTGTGAAATTGGACTGGATTTTTCTCCCTAACCAGGGGGATGGCGAGCCACTAGGAAACCAGATTGTTGGACTTTTTTTTTTTTCAAGAGAGGTCTTAATTTTTTTCACAACGTTGCGGTAGGACAAAACTGTGCATCTCAATCGAGCCGGGGACTGGGCTGAACTTTTGTTTTTCCCTGAAAACTTTGATAACACCTTCATTGCCTCAGAGACTTTAATTAAA